>PVJX010019221.1:0-35977 GCA_004027295.1 Dolichotis patagonum | reverse complement strand
TAGCTTTCCTTTTACATAGTCCTCAGTTTGTTGATATCACTAGCAAATCTATCATCAAATTTTCACATTATTGTTAAACAGATGTCTGATTACCATGAAGATACTGCTAAAGGCCCATGTCTGCAGTACTTACAATGACAGCCCTAGCTTTCGCTATATTTATATTCAGTCTTTCTTTGTTTATGGACTTGTGCTACTTTCAGTGGAAAAAATAATCTTTTAATTTGTGATTAACCTGAGGTTCAATGAAAACTTCACACATTCTATGAGCAGAATGCAAGTACTGTGGTACCTTCCATAGCATTTCACAATTATAAAATTATGTCATATTTTTACACACTATGTCTATACATAATAATCTTTGTATTTAGACACATTACAATAAAAGATTACTGGGAATTTTAAATTTTATTTTATTGTAGTTTTTTTGGGGTCTTTTTGAGATAAGATTTCACTATGCATCGCAAGCTAGCCTCAAACTTGCTGTGATCCTCCTGCCTCATCCTCCAGAGTGCTAGGATTACAGATGTGTGCCACCACTCCTGGTTATTGTATTGTATTTTATATAAGAAATAACAGTAAAGTAAGTTGATAATTATGCTTTAGAGCACAACAAAAAATAATAGCAAGAATTCTTTCAAAGTTTTAAAAATCTGAACACCAGTGTAACTTTAGTAGTGTTTCTGCTGACATAAGCAATATAAAAAAACAGAAAGAGAAGCCCAGAAATAAAAGTAATTTGCTTGGATAACCAATTTTAATTGTTTCCTTTAAGTCAGCTACCCAGAAAGCTGACCACATATTTTCAAAATAATAAGATTTCTCTAAAAGTTTCAATTATATGCATATGTTTAGTGACTTTATTACATTTAATCTTTGCCTCTAGTCATCACTTTGTTAATCAATCTAAATATTTTTTTTTAATTTTGGAGATGTGAGTTTTTCCATAGTAAGGTATTTTAGAAATGTAAAACTACTTTACATTTTGACTTATAAGAAGCAGTGGTATTTAATTTTTAGACCCTTATTTTTCATTTTCTTGATGTAGTCTTAGCCCTAAACTCACAAAACAGCACTTCAGTAGATATATATTAATAATTAAAGAGGTTGTTTATTAGCAAAAACCTTTGTGAAATAAGAAAGGAAAAGGGCATAAGGAAGATGGCAGAAGGAAGAAAATATATCTCACCCCCCAAATTTTCTGTTCCTATGCAGAGCTTATTTAAGAGACATTACAGCATTCCTAACTAGAAGAATGTAGTAGAAAGTTTAATGTTTGGATTTATGGTAATGAACAATATATGTCCATGCTTATTTCCATGTAGGATATTATATTAGATGAAGCATCATGTAAGCTTATAAGGTAAAGGGGAAGAAGAAGAATCATAAAAAGCTAGCATAATAGACTATTGAAAAGTGACTAAGAAATATAAAAAAACTTTGAGTTACACTGGTATTTTTCAAAAAAATTATAGGTTTCCAGAGATACTATGCACTGACAGATAAAAATTTCTGACTTCAGGAAAATCCCATTTCACAAATTTATTTCACTCGTGCAACATCGTATCAATCATTTTAATTTCTTAAGTTTTAATACTTTTTTGTTAACATGTAAATATATTTGATTTTCATAAAATCTGGACCTCTGGCCTTTTTTGAAAAATTAAATTTTTGGCAATGCTGGATCTGAGCACCGCAGAACAAGGGTTCCCTGGGCCTCCGCTGCTTTCGACGCCCTGGTCTTGGGACAGAGCGGTCTTCCCACTGCTTCTGCTGGACCGAGCCCCGGGGTCAGCAGCCGTCCGAGGCTGCTGCAGCGTTTCCTAGATGAGAGTTTAGACGAGTGATGCATTCATTGTCTCTAAAGTCTTTCAAAAATAAGAAAAAAGAAAGATCAGCAGGAAGACATCCTATTTTAAAGCAAAGTAGGTCAAATAAATAAAATACTAGTAACAAAAGAGATCAATATAATGGTGAAGATGCAGTGTATATATGCACTACTTCACCAAGATGATTAGCGTTATGGATTGCAAGCAAACACTATTAACAAAAAAAAGTAGATTACAATTTCCAAAAAAGGAAGGATAAATAAAGGAAGAGCACATGGTAGACAGAGAACAATTCCATATGTTTAATATCAAACACAGAAAGAGGGTTTTGTGAAAGGACAGTGTTGTTTCTGCTATTAATTTACTCAAACTCACCTTTCAATAGTCTATCTATTATGCTAGCTTTTTATGATTCTTCTTCTTCCCCTTTACCTTATAAGCTTACTTGATGCTTCATCTAATATAATATCCTACATGGAAATAAGCATGGACATATATTGTTCATTACCATAAATCCAAATATTAAACTTTCTACTACATCTGCTGCCATCTGAAACTGTAAACTTTATTTTAAAAGTGTATTCATTTTTTTGTTACTCCACTAATTCTGAAAAAATAAGAATATACCAATACTTACAAACTCAAAGTGCACTTTTTACTGTTCCTTACCCAACACCACTTCTGCTGCACAACTTAGATAAAAATATTACCAAGTGCCAAACTCAGTGGAAGTATTTCCCAACACAGGGTGCATAATAGACTTAAAAACTGAGACTTCCACAAGAGAAAAATCCTAGAGATTTTGACTGAATGCACATGCAAAGTGATTTTCGCCTACTGTTTTCTATTTAAATTTGGAGTTCATGTCATCCGGTACTTTTCCCTTCTCTCTCTCCCTTTTCTTCTATGTCTCTGTCTCTCTCCTCCTCTCCCTCCTGTACCCCTCCACCTTCCTTGTCCTTCTCTCCCTTCTTTTTCATCTGTAGTTCTAATCTTTTAACTTGCCTAAAATATTAAGTATCTATTTTTTTTCTCTGTAAGTTGGTATAAGCCAGGTCATAGGCCCAGTTCCTCCAGAAGCCTACCCTAAGGCAGATATCCCAGGAAAGAATGCTATATGCTACCAGGAGGAAGATCTGGAGGGTGGATGGTACCGCAGAATGTCACACATGGAAGCCAAGAAGCAGGCTCATCGGCCATGCGGGGTTGGTGGGGGCAGAGAGAGACATCCTAAGAACTCTAGGGCTTCCAGTACCAGTGCTGCAAGGGGCTACCGCCCATGGGCCAACCTCTGAGGGCACCTACGGGCCACAAGCAAGCAAGCACTAGAAAGCTGAGGATGGCTGTGCAGAGCTGGAAGAAGGGCTCTTAGCGCATCACTGTGGGCCACCGTGTGACAGCGTCCCCTGCAGTCCACTCACATGTGCCCCCCACAAGCGGAAGTGCAGATGGTATAGGACCTAGGTGCTGTTGATCTCTGAGAACTTTCTTAATAAATACAACCATACCATGCTGTCTGAAACAGACCTTGAATTTTCTAACAGATGCTTAAAGATTCCTCTCTCTGCCTCAGTAAGTCTTTAGAGTTTTGTTTCAGTACTTGTATAACAGTTGAAGAAGGATATTAATTAAGAACTAAACAAATCTTTCAAGGAACTATAGCAACACACCTTAGAGACATAGTAAATGTGGGAATACGCTCTTCGCAGACGCACTTGCTTGGCGTCACTTCAGGATGCTACGTATTTGTACTAAAATACAGCGTCAGTCAGCACAACCAAATATATATCTAAATGACCATGTATGTGGAAGGTGTGTTCCATATTCATGCTTGGGGATTATTTATTTAAATGGCTATATAGAGAACAGTAAAGCAACCAGTGCACTAAACAAGAAGCAGATGCAGTATCTATAAGTTAGTGTGTCTTAACCTGTTTTCGTCAGAAATCCCATAAAAAGGCTGTGTAAGACTTATGTTCAGATTACTGAGATTTACAACAGTTATATTTGAGTCTTAAAATGTAGGAAAATCTGGATATGTGCTACAACTCAATGAATCTGGAAGAAAATTACACTGCTCAGGATAGACAAAAATCACAGATGCAAAGAATAGAATGGTGGTTTCCAGAGGATGGGGGGAAAGAGCAAGAAAAATTATTTTTCATACTACAGAGTTCCAGTTTTACAAGATGAATGATGCATGGTTATGATAGTTGCACATTATAAAGACTCTTTCATACAACCAAACTATATATTCAAAAATGATAAAGATAGTGAATATTATGCATATTTTATAACAAGAAAATTAGGAAATAATTAGTTGCTTTGCATTTTTCCTAGAAACTGAGAGTAATACTTGCTGGAACTCTAGGTACTTACCCTGCCTCTGAATGCTAGTGGCCTTCTCAATGCGTGCAAGGACGAGAGACAGAGAGAGAGAGAAAGAGAAATCTGGGAGCAGAAATGGACAGATGTGAGAGCAAGAAAGGGAATTACTCAAGAAAAAAATAAAGATGCGTATGAAAAATATTTCAGTAGCATCAAAACTAGTTCCACAGCAAGCACCAAACCAAGAGAACAGACAACCAGGGTGAAAAGATTACTACCTATAGTGATTTGCTTAAATTTGAGGATCTCAGGGGCAGACCATTTGGGAACATTTCAGATATGATCACTGCTAATTTTTGTTTTGTAACAGGTGAATAAAGATAAAATGCTTAATATTATTTTTAAAATTATGTTTTTCCTATTGCAAAGACAGAGAGCAGGTAGAAAGAACAGTTTTTTCAAGCACATCAAATCTTTTTTCCTATGGAAAACTTTAAAAAATAAAGCACAATATTGTCTCTCAAAATAAAAAATGTAACTAATTTATCCTAACAAGCACAGTAGAAATCTTAAGGACATGATATTTATTCCTATTAAACTGTGATTAACCTGGAGAATAAGGTCTTGGGAAAGTATCAGTATATGGTAGTTCATGGTATAATTGCAACACCCAGCCACAGAAACAATGACTACATTCTCTGTACATTTATTTACTAAAAACCCTTTAAAAACTATTTCCTATTATCTTGTTTTGAAGTCCTGTATCACTTTTATTGCTGTGTTTTGATTGGCTGTATTCTGTTTCATTTTGTTTGGTTTTATTCTCTTTAAAATAAAATTTTAAAAATTTATTATAAAAAAACTATACCAGTGTTGCATTTTTGCTGTTGTCAGCAAATTAACAAAACACTGATTTTAAATAAATAAGGCAGGACTAGAATACGGTCAAAGTTTAAATTCCCTGACATCCTTTTTAGGTTTGTTTATGTTTGCTTGTTTGTTTTAAGACAGAGTCTCACTGTGTAGCCCAGTTTGGTCTCAAACTCAGCAATCCTCCTGCCTCAGCCTTCCTAGTGTGGGATTATAAGTGTGTGCCCTCATGCTTGTCTCTTTTCTTTAAATTAGTTATTAGATGAAATAAATAAATTGTGTGTCTTTTAGGGAAAGAAGTAGCAATTTTAACTATCTACTAGCCTGTTTTATACCACCTAGTTTACATAAACCATCTCATTTACGTCCTTGCAGAGCAGTTGTGTAAAGACATGCAAAGAACAATTTGCAATTTAGGAAAAATGATCAAACAAGTAAAATCTATTGCGCAAGATGATATAGCTATTTAAATCTCCCCTTGAGTTTGAAATCTCAGTCTGTCTGGCTTCAAAATGCAAGCTCTTTTTCGCTACAGCATGTAAAGAATAAGAAGCTTATGGTTCAAAAATATATGAATACGGTACCATGAATTCTTTCTGCCTTTTCTGAAATCAAAATCTATCTACAAATTATGGCTCAGATTTAGGTGGAAGAATCAATCTTGACCACCCTTCTTATATTTTGAAAGACTTACTTTTTACATTTCAGTAAGGAATGTCATTTTTTAAAAGATTTTTTCTAAAGATATATCAAGAAAAGTTGGAAAAAAAAGAGACAAGAACGTTCAGCTGACCTCAGCCCCCTGGCTCTGAGCTGAGCAAAATGGAGAAGATTTGTGATGGATTCCTGAAATCTGAGTGTTTTTATACCTTGGTAATGAATTAAAAAAGCAGCCTACACTCTTTTTGTTTCTTACATTTTGCTGCATAGAAGAGTATAGAAAAACATTATTTTCTTGATTTTTTTTTTAATTTGGCAGCACTGACAGAACCATTTGTTTCCTAACAAAAACAGACACTTGTAATCTCAGGTGTTTAGTGTTTTGAAATGACAGCTGAAAGTAAGGATAGAATTGTTAATCAGGACTCCAAGAAAAATGACTATCTGTGAAAGGAATGATTTTTAATGAGGAAAACAATTTGACTTTATTTATTTATAAATGTGTAGGTCTTCCTCCTTCTAAAGATGCGAGGTTATTTATGACTTTTGATGAAGAAATTTTGTTTTGTTCATCCAGTTTGAGCAGCACATTTTCTTGATACAACTGAGGCAAACAATTTTCTTGTGGGAAATACAGAGATACCTGTAAGCCTCTTCCACTATGGTCCAGGACTTTCTATACTTGAGACAGAAGAGAATCAAAACAAGCAAGAAGTCTGTTCTCAGGAATTTTTCAACCTAAAGCAGAGACACATGACAAGAAGAACAAATAACTAAAATATATATTGTGGTAGGTGCTGATAATTACATAACAATTTTAGAAACAGGAAAAGGATGTGAAGGGCTGGCCCCTCAAATACTAGAACAAGAAGTCAGAAAAATCTGTCTTGAGAAAGTGGCTTTAATAAAGAAAGAGAGAATGTGACAGCCAGACAAAGACAATTCCAGCTAATGTAACAGCAAGTCAAAATGGAAAGTCATAAAGAAATTTTGGAAATGGGTACTAGGGTGTCTTTGTTAGTGGCATCTTTCAATGGAATTGAAATTATGAGGTAGTAAATTGTGTAGCTCCTTTTAAACACCTCATACAATGATCTTAGACAAGTTTCCTTTGTTGCAAGGAAATTAAACTTTAAAATTAGTTTAAATCTCAGCAGAGGGCAAAGAAGGGAAATTTACTGGAAAGTCATAAGAGTATTTCAGGAAACCAAGAGACACTGGGCTATAGTGAATTCCAATATTGAAAGCAACAGTGACATGGAGTATTTGTTATATAAGGCTCATCATAACTTAAGCAAATTGCCACCTAGCATAAAATCTCCTCTAGCTAATTGCTGTCAACTAAAAGCAATGTGCCGAGCATCTTACTTATGGCTATGTTTGGCTTCCTTCTTCATCTCTAATTCTCTGCGCTGTTGCCTCCTGGCTTCCAAGTCAATGGAACCAAGCCCTAGTTCCCTTTCCACTAGTTGCATCTTAGGCAAATCTGCTTCACTGTCTTAGTGGTGTTAGTGCGATGACCACTGCATTTCCTTTCAATGCTAATGTTTTCATTTTACTAAACCTGCAAGAGCTGACTGATTGTGTTCTACCAGGTACTAACCCTAAAGAAGAGATCACTCAAGAAGAAAAATTAAAGAAAATGAAATCAGAATTAAAATGTCTAAAAAAAGACCTAGGGTAGAGGAAAGTAGTTAAACTGGGCATGGTAGCACACACCTGTAATCCTAATGCTTTGGAGGCTGAGGCAGGAGTGTTGCCATGAGTATGAGGCCAGTCTGTTCTACACAATGAGATCAAGTCCACTCTGAACAACATTGCAAGACCTTGTCACAAAAACATTTTTAAAAAGAAAAAGATTAAGAGATTAGAGGAACTAGAGTTTTAACAAAATCATAGAAATTAATATAATACAGTTACAGGAAAAATCATAGAAATCAGTAGCACCTTCTCAACAGATATTGAGGTCAATCATTCATAAACGACCACTGCAATATGTGCAAAAAATAATTTAATGACCATTGAAGATGAAAATATATGGAGGGGGACCGTAAATATGGCAAGCTGGAGGCGGAAGAGCCTAATTGACAGAAGCCTTGAAATGGTGAAACCATGATTGCAGAAATGAACACCCATTACTTTATCTTTGAAACTTTGCATTGATTTGTTTAAACCAGTTTTAACACTGGCCAAAACCTTTGAACATTAGCTCTTTTTCTTTTAAACTTGACTGCAGTACAATACCAATAAGTATGTTCATGAACACATGCTAGGTAGATCAAAATAGCATCATGCCAATCTGAACAATGACGTCATGATTACCTATATGCCCTATGATTTTAGTACATAAAATTTTGCATGGAAAATTCCTTATAAGAAGCAAATGGTGTCTCACTGAAAGTTCTGCACCTTTAAAATGCAATTTAGGAGAGTAGTTTCAGAAGATTCTCCACTGCCAACCCCATGCTGGTGGTCAACTACTGTGTGATCAGGATTCATGCACTCTGGCTATCAGTCTTCAGCATATCATTACTGGAAAATACTCTTTAAATAACCACATGATTTGAAGCTTCAGGGTTTTCAGTTATTTATTTGAAAGAGCTAAGAAAATATCTAAGTTGGATATATGTTCTGAAATCAAGTGGATATACCTTGCAAGGTCAACTGAAGCTAAAAACTAATTCTTGAGTTCTTTTCCCAAACTAAAGACAATTGCAAATTCATTCAAGCAAAAAGCAATCAAAAGATTGTTTGTCTCCTGAAATGGATTATAATTTATAACACAGGTTATTAAAATCTCTTTGTCTGCATCTTGAGGAGACCTGGTTTATTACTTTTGTCATTTAAATATAAAAGCATCAATTTAGAGTTTGTGAAAAAATAAAAGAAAATTCTCTCTAAGCATCAAATATAGAAATAAAATTTTACCCCAGTGTTACTGAAATTAAAAAAGCACAGAATCCTGTCTCTTTTTTTGTCATTTCCTGCTCTTTTTTGCTTTTTATTATATCTCCTCAAGTTGGATGCAATCATAATATTTTTAGTGCTACAAGAGAATTTAACAACCACTCCAGTTGAGATTCTTATCATTTTTATGAAACCATTTGAGAAACACTGTGGTACTGCTGCTAAGAAAATACATATAAGCACATAAAAATATGCCTTGCATATGATTTCAGTGGTCTCTGATTGCCAGAGTAAAGAATCCTTGTCCTAAGACAACTCTGTAATTTTAAAAATGAGTAGAATTACTAAAGGAATGCCTCTCCTCAGGCTACTTAATATGCAGCAGAGTGAATTTCAAAGTTATATATTCAAATAACTTATTAAATATTCTTTTAACAGTGCTGCTTTACTTCCTTATTTTGAGATTCCTCATTTTTTTAATCCTTTGCTCTGTATTATTAAAATCTTTGCAACCATTCTCATTTCATGGACATGTAAAAATTGCATTTTCCT
The DNA here is from genome assembly GCA_004027295.1 of Dolichotis patagonum. Lineage (NCBI taxonomy): Eukaryota > Metazoa > Chordata > Mammalia > Rodentia > Caviidae > Dolichotis > Dolichotis patagonum. The sequence continues at coordinate 26,831 of PVJX010019221.1, read as the reverse complement.
TTTAAAAGAATTCTTCATTCACAAGAAAGCTGCTCACTTGGCAAGTAAATATCTGAAGCTAGAAATAGTTTCAATCCTTCTTGGTTTGGATTGGTTATTATGTTTGTTAGAAATGAAAAAACCACGTTAAACATTTTGCTAAATAAAGTATAGATTTACTTCACCATTGGTATCAGAATTAGAATTATCCTGTGGGGAAAAAATAAGTAACAGTGTATTTAAAATAATAACAATCCAGTTCCCTATTTCAGAGACCAGAAGTGTCAGAACATAAAATTTCTTAATGATTAAAAATTTTAGAGTCCAGTAATATAATTATAAATAGGGTTTACATGTCATTGGATTAATTTTCTTTATTCTTTTATTTTTTAAATTTTATTTAAAAGAATAAAAATAGAAGTAAACTAAAACAATTTCACATCAGTCTAATAGGAAAGTAACAACATCTCGTGCTTTGAGTAACTACTATGAAGATAACAATGCACTTTGCTTTTCAGCATGTTTGGTACAAAATAACTATCCAATATGTTTAAGCCAAACTCAGAGTCCAGGACATGAAGGACAAGGCTAGAGGCACAAAGATATTTTCAGGACTTCAAGGGACTCCAGGGACTCACACACACCCAGCTCTGTGATCCTGAATTGGAGATGACCAGATAGAAGTGTTTCTTTTCTCATCTAGAGTGAGCAATAGTTCTGAAGTCTACCTTATAGGGCTTTTTTTGGAGGATTACATGTGCAATATTTATTATAGCAACTGGTAGTGGGCACAGAAGCACAGCTGGCATTAGGGGGTGCAGAAGTCATATCCATGAGATCCTCTCCCATTGGAGATCACTGTGTGGATTAGAATTTCTGCTGACTTAGCAGCATGAGCTGACATTCTAGACCTGCCATTAATAAGCACTTTGATGGGCACTCTGCCTTTCACCCTGTAATTACCAGGTACTCCATGGCTTGAGGAGAATAGGAAGAGCCCTGCTTGTACTTTTCTGAAGTTGAAAGTTGCAGTTCAAAGAACAACCACCAGGGAAGCACAGTTACCACTTCAATGCAGAGAGTTATGATCTATGCATCTCTTTCTTCATGTATTTAAATATGTAACAGACATTGCAAGCTTTAAATATATATTTAAATATGTAAGAGAGATTTCAAATTTTTAAATAGTCCTTACTATTGAAAACTGGCAGAGATCAATTTCAATCATTTTAAACAGATAATTTATGGAAAATACCTAATTCAAGCAGTAGGCAGCATGGTACTCCTATTTCAAAAGCAGGTATATTTCCACCCAAAATTTGGTTTCATGTTTGGACTAAGGACTCAACACACCCCACAGTGTAAAGTTTTACTGCATCCATAATTGAGGCTTTCTGGGAAGAGGGGCAGGTCTGAAATGGCTTGAGAACCAAGGGATAAGAAAAGGGTTTGGGCTTTTATTGTCACAGTGGTTGCAGGGACAGCAACCAGTATGGTGGAGTCATCAATGCCAGAGAAGTGGGTGGCTGGGGTCTCAACAGTTTACCTGGTGCTGGAGCTAAAGAGTAAGAAACAGAGTAGCTTACAGCACTCAACCAACCTGGGATCAGACTCTATTATACTGTGAAAAGTGAGGTGTCATCATACACATCTACTGTCTGTGCTTAACCATTTTTGCTATGTTATTTCAATCTTATTTAGAGAAAATACAGAACTCATCTTCTGGGATCCTGAAGCTGCCTTTCAATCAGCGCCAAATGTCCACGGCGGCATAATCATCCCTTTGAAACAGGTTTTCTCCAGCACCGTCTGGAGCCTGGCTCTGCTCTACAAATTCTTTAACTACATTTCTCCAAAATGGAAAAACAGCTTCTGCAGTATTTCCTCCACCTTATCCAGGACAAAAGGAAACAGTGAAAAATAATGTCTGTGTTTGGCATATCTCTTCACGACTACCTTTTCTTATTAGGAAAAGAATTTGCTCATGCTCCAAAGATTTCAAGTAACATACATGCAACTTCTTCATCAAGTTACATAGATTCCCTCGGGATAATTTCTAATCTTAAAAGATACCAGGGACATTTTCTCCCGAACATTTTAAATGTCATGCACGGCAACACAGAACAGATATAACTATGAGTAAGGATGATAGTGTCTGTGACCTTTTGGTACATAGCTTAAGTGTTTTAGGGGCTCAGAAGAATGACAGGTCTGCTTGAGATGAAGTGAACAGGGAAGATCCCTCCTGAAAGAAGAGATTTAATGGATAAATAAACTTTAGAGAAATTAAGTGGAGTAAATTTCAAATTGACAGTGAAGCATAGCACCACACATAAGTACGTGTTAATGCAAGATGCCCAGTCTATAAGGACAATATGACCTGTGTGCTTAAATGCACAGGCACATGGACCCAATATGGAGTGGCAGCAGAAAAGGAAGTAGCTGAATGTTCAAGGAGCACATATATTTTTTATGTCATCCATAAATCCTTTTTATGGTAAAGGCATTAGAAACCAGCTGAAATTGCTCTGCCTGTTCTCAAACAAGATTTGCATGAATGACAGGAGAAATATGAAAAGTTATAGGGATTTCATAAGGCTTTTTTAGACTAATGGACTACAAAAATATAAGCTGGGTGAAATAAAAGGGCTACCTGACAATTAACAGGTTCTCTTGAGAGAGGTAAAATCTGCCAAGAACCATGTCTGTGTGAGCGTAGCAACATGCTTAAGCTAGAAACATAATAGGTGCTCAAAATTATTTTTTGAACTAATTAATGAATTTATTTTCTCAGGAATCATTGCAGAAGGTTTGGCACAACATCATTTTCAGCTAATAAAATCTTTCACAGAGCATGGTTGGAATGTAATTCAAGTCAAATCCTTTTTAAAAAGACCATATGCGTGCAACCTGCAAGTTAGCTTAATTAGAAGTCAAACCACTGCTAGGGGGAAGCTCTCCTGTTCTTGAGAATAGTGAATTAATGTAATGATTAAAGATTTCCAGGGGAGAAAAGGCACTATGTGAACATAGGCACTTTTGGGACTGGTTACAAATCTAGCAAAGCTGATATTCTGTTTTTATTAAAGGTGTGAATCAGCAGTTAAAGCTGCCCATCAAGCAAACTGAGACTGGAAAGTTCTCTTCAGCATTCTAGGCAGACATGTTATTAGAAAGCTGCCTAACTCCTCCTGTCTTAGAATTATTCATCAGAGTTTATGATTCCTTATGTAATGAATAAATCAGGTAAGTTCATTTGAGAAAACTTGAATACACCTCTTGAATATATGTAGATAGAAACCCATAATCTCTTAGCTCTGAGATAACTATAACCTAGAGCATGCATGATTGTATATATATCATTGATCTATACACATAGCCATATAGTTGTATGGTTTTTATATATATTATATATATATATGTTCTTTTATGCATATATAGTGGTTATTTCATAGATAAGGGATTATAAATATTGACCTAGATATAATTATATCTATATGTGTGCATATATATTAAATTCACACACACACATGTAATTACCAAAGCTGAGAATGTAAATGAATCTATCAAATCCCTCACTGCCATCTACCCACTTACTCTTTTCCCACAAAACAAAGCAGTTTGGGCTGCTGCTACATTTGCTGAATTTTAGATATTATTTTCTGGATCCTATTATACACATCAATCACATTCACTCTCATCTATAGTGGCAAAAATTAGAGAAATTATGTGTCTGACCTCTACAGGAACTAAACTGTAGTACTTTTTATTTTTCAAAGTATGCTTTTGTTGATAAATCTGATTTTGAGAACTTGATCCAGAGAACAAAATGGTACTTTAATTCATTTATTCTAAAGATAATTATAGAAGTACACCAAAAACAGTTTTAAGCAGTGCGCAGTTAATTTCTATTGTAAGAAACTTCTGTTTTCATTTAGTAAAGACAAGCAATAGGAAGTCACAAATGGTGAGGCATGTCAAGGAGGCGTGAAGGAGTGCTAGCCAGCCACCTCCACTCGGAAGGGCATCTTTCAGCGAAGATCACCTAAGGGTGCCAGCTTATCTCAGGCACTAGCACTCCACACGGGGAACAGTGAATGAGAAGAAACCATGATGACAACCTGGCTGGTTTTGTATTCTGCCTTGCTGACTGCACTGCTTTACCTACAGCTGCAGAACCCCAGAGGAATACAGAAAAGCAATACATGGGCCCCCAGTCCAGCACACCCTCTGGTTCCATGCTGAGAGCTCCCATAGGAACAGAGCAGAAGACGTTTGTTTTATCTGTCATCTATCAGAGAAAATCCAGAGCCGCTGCAGAACAACATGCTCCAGTTTCACTAGGCACAAAAAGATAGCTGTCTCCCCGTGGTCAGGAGGCTAGTGTGGGAGAAAAGCAGGCACCAAACCCTCCAAGCAAAGGAACTGTATGTGACCTTTACCTCTTTCTAACTGTGGGAAATTAAGTATTTTCTTCTATTTTAGTATATTTGCCATGTAGATTCTTCAGATATTTTAAATACAACTTACTCAATTAGCATAAGTAAAAATTCTCTCTTCAATAAAAGAATTGAATCTTTTCTGTGACTATATTCACCTCTTTGGGTCAATCACTTGTATTGAACAAAAATGTGAACAGTTCTCTACACAGAGAATGAATTCTTGCCAAAATCTCTCAGAAAGACTTGTTCTCATGTCAACAGCTGTCTCCCTCTTTTTTATGGGAATTTATTTCTTACTGCCTTCAGTTCAACTAAAAATTCAGGGCCAGGAGGAGCAGAGTACTACTGACTGGGAGCTCACTAAGGGTCAGCTGAGGACAAATTATGTCATTAGGCCAAGTGAGGAAGGAGCCAAAGCTTCTGGCCATGTTTTCTTCTCCCCTAGGAATCTGAACAAGTGAAGAAAAGTAGCAGACATACAAGGGGTGGATGGAAGATCACATACATCCCCATTTTGATGATTTGGAATGGATCAGGTATTAGCATTCCAAAATAAATTATGCAGTTAACCCAGGACTCCAAGGACTCTCCCAATTTAGCATTTCAAAACACTTCCACCATTGTTGAAGACCATTTCCTGTACTAATCACCACAGTTTCATACAGATAATGTCATACTAATTCTGAGCATCAAAGATTGTAGATTGAAAATTGAACTTAATAAACTAAAGTGAATCTAGTTCTGGGTGAGTATCTATATTTACAAAACACATCCCAGGCTGTATCATTTTATATGCCATCTCAACTCTAGTTCTTGAGCAAAAAAAGATGAAATATTTTTTCAATAAATGAAAGAATTCAAGTAATGTTGAAACATTCTGCGGACAGAAAATTGCCACATTAAAAATGAGGCTTGTTCATCTTGCTTTGTGGAAATTGAAAACTATATTGAAAATACTTTCTCTTCACTTCTTATGAAAGGTTGTTTATATCTATAATTTCCTCTCTCACTTTATTCTCTGCAGCAGCTCAACTTGCATTTTGAGCAAAGTCTTCTGGGGAAGTTGTTGGACTCCCAAACACGTCTGAAACTTGAACAGCAAAGAAAAGTGGGGCAGCCAGTTCCAGCGCGAGCAGCATCTGGAGGCCTACCTGGCAGGAAGGGTCCACCTAGGCTGGCAGAGCGCTCATCTCGGCCCCGAACCTGTCACTCATTGCACACATGACTTGTGTTTCCTTCTGAGACATTCAAGGACTTAAAAATATTTTCTTTACTTGGGCCACAGATGTCCAGTGGGTAACTAAAAACAGAAAAAAGTTTGACCTCCATTTTCTAAAACTCTGGTCAGATTCTTTCCTGACTATGCATATAGGCACGCTGGTCATTTAGGAAATATCTGTCTAAATGTTAATAAAAAAGATTTATTAGCCCTCAATTTAACTCATCACCCTTTAAGACTGAGGACACTGAGAGATTTAGAAGACCATATAGCGACTCCCAGAATCTTCATTGCCCTACACCTACAGACACCCTGGCCTCCATCACAGCCTCACACGACGGGAACTGCACCATGCAGAGACAACACACACATGGGAACCAAATCACCCTTCAAGTCATGGATTCCTTTGGGTCTATGAAACCAGGACTGAGATAATGATGCACCAGAACCCAGCCGATCACAGCACCTCGTAACACTGGGCACTTTCCCTCACTAATTAGCCAGTCTAACCCACTTCTTCAATCCTGTGTCCCTTCAGTTTTTGACACTGAAGCCCTTTTCCTAACTGCTCATATTTTGTTAAGGGACAGGCTTGATCTTTGTCAAAACTGTGTCCCTCCTGTTCTCTCCCCCTTCAGTTTCTCTTCCTTCCAATTAAAGCTCACCAATGCCTTGTTTTTAATTTCTATTATAACTGAAGCATGGACCATTGCTAGTCAGTGGCACTTACTGTTCGACAGTGACACTCAAGGACAGTGGCCTTAGAGCTTTACCTCCCTGGTGGCACTGGCACAGAATTGTGCTGTCATAGCTATTAGGCTGTCCCCGCTCTGAGTGCCAGCAATTTCATTTAGCACACGGGGTAAACTGCAGCCTGCTCACAGCGTGCACTCTGCAGGATTACTTCTTAATCAAAGAAAGCACTTACGAGGATGTTAAAGCACATTCTGAGACAAGTGAGATCATTAAAATACTGCCAGCATTTGATCATACATTTAAAACATCATGGTTGGGTTTTCTCACATGAGTTTTTTATGAGAGTATTTTTAGAGCACTTTTTGATTCACAGCAAAATTAAGTGGAGCAGTATGCTTTGAGGACATTTCCTACCTCCCAGTTTGTAGGATCCAAGAAGTAACTAAAGAACATCTGAGCAGGACATGGAATCAGAATGGAGACACTTAGGCAGACTCACATGCAACCTGGCCAAAAAAGGTGGGAAGAGCCTACATCCTTACCACAGTGCATCCTGAGACAGCAAGGTTCTGGCTCTGCAGAAGCTTTCAGCCAGGAAAGGCCTTTGCAATTTCTATGGTTAAACTTAAAGATAAGACAGGATTTTGACCTGAGTCCAGATTCTTAAATGATAAAACAGGAACACTTGTGCTTCATCTCTGCTGCTATCTGTTAGGGGTGTGCCTGTGTGTATGGATGTGTGGGTAAACACTTGGCTCTGTGTATTTTCTGGAATTAATTTTCCTACACTGGGTTCAAGAAGGAGTTACCATGTTACTAGTCTAAGAGTCAAAAATTACTACTTTCACTTACAAACCTTTAAGAAGGAAAAAATGCCTTCAATTAAACTATGACCCTCTGTTGATAGCTTGTAATATAGACTGAATCTGGAAATGTTAACATATGACAAGTGTTCCTGGAAACAATGAAATGAAGTGACACTTATTTTTCTTACAAATTGACAACCAATGGTTTCCCATTTTCCCCATATTTCATGTTTTTTCTTCACTGTTGCAAAATACAATTTATTTTTTGTTTTGTTTGTTTGAGATGGGTGTCTTGCGGTGTTACTCAAGGTGGCCTTAAACTTTTGATTCTTTCTCCTCGCTTCTCAACTAAATGGAACTGCAGGTAAGAACCACCATGCCTAGAAAATATAAATAAATTGAAATAAATTATTGCTTCACATAAACATAGGTTGTCCTGCATCTGTTTAGTTCTATCAACCTTTCACTCTATTATTATGTTAATAAAATTCAATCTCACTTCCAATTTTTATTTTGCTCTTCAATGATGAGTAGTATCTATCCTTGTTATTCTTTTTCTTTCTTTGCAAAATTCTATTTTCTTGTTAGCACTCTATATACAAAATTTTAAACTACTTTTCAAATTTTCTAGGCAGAACTACTGCCTAGAAAATTTATTATCACTTTATATTTAGAAACAATTTTGGTAGAATTATCGTAATTACAGTATTAATTTTCCAATAAATATTTAAACCATTTAAATTTTTGTACTACACTATAAATTTAAATTTGGATAGATTAAATTTTTTTTAAGTTTCTGAAAGTAAAATTATTTACTCAAGATGTATAATATTTAATTCTGATAAACGTTACCAAATTTTACTCCAGAAATTGATTAATGTCCAATAAACAGTGTTAAGTGTGCTTATTCATTAAGACCCTCTTTAACAAATATAATTAAATTTTAAAATATTTTATTTTATCTTGGTAGCTTTAGTTTTAGCATCTATATTTTTATTTCCTTAATTATGGGTGAAACTGAGCAGCTTTTCATATTTTTATTGGCCAATAATATTTATCTTTGCATATTCATTTTACTAGATTTGTTATCAATTACTAATTCTTTTGATTCTCTAGCTAATCAACATTCATGGGCATGCAATTTTACCTTCACTTAGTAGGAGATTTTTTTTTTTAATTTTAAAGAGAATAAAACAAAAGAGGACTGAACAAAGCAAATCAGAACAGAACAACGCAAGCAACACAGCACTTCACACCAAGACAACCGGACATCAACAGTAGCTACCATAATGTATGTTTTCTTAAAAACAGTTGAGCATACCTTCACACACAATAATATCAAACATAACAAAACAGTATAAAACCATTCAAGAGAATGAAAGCATTACAGGACATTCAAAACCAAACAACAGAAAATGAACAACGGCTACTATAATATCTCACTTTCCATAAAAAATGTGTTTATACTATCACATATATTAAAATCCAATAAGACACAGCATGATAGAACCAATGGAAATAGAAGAACAGAAGCAAGGTAGGACTTCAAAGCAGAATGATATTAAATCATCAGTGGCTGCCATAGTGTCTTATTTTCTTCAGAGTAGCTGCTTATACCATCACTCATAATGAAATCAAACAAAACAGAATAAAACCATTCCAACAAATGAATGAAAACCTTATAAGGCTTCAAAGCAATGTAATGGGGAACCATGATTACCACAAAATCTTATGTACGCTTATCATTTCTTACACTAGGGAGACTATACCGTATTTATACATGTGAGTTTATTTCACTTATGAGTATGGTCTCAAGTTGCATCCATTTCTTTATAAATATCTCAATGTGATCATTCTTTATAGCTGACTAGTACTCCATTGTATAAAAATACCACAACTTTTTTATCCATTCCTCAGTTGATGGGCACTTAGGTTGTTCCCAAGATCTGGCTATTACAAATTGTGCTGCTATAAACATGGGTGCACATATATCACTGTGGTATGATGTTTTCAGTTCTTCTGGGAATATGCCTAGAGGTAGAATAGCTGGGTCAAATGGGACTTCCAAACCCCGCTTTTTGAGGAATCTCCAGACTGACCTCCACAGTGGTTGCACCAGTCGACACTCCCACCAACAGTGCAGAAGAGTTCCTTTTTCCCCACAGCCTCTCTAGCATTTGTTATTCATGGTTTTCTTGATCCTAGCTATTCTTTCTGGAGTGAGATGGAATCTCAGTGTGGTTTTAATTTGCATTTCCCTAATGAACAATGATGATGAACATTTTTTCATGTATTTATTTGCCATTTGTATTTCTTCATCTGAGAACTGTATTCATCTTGGATGCCCATTTTTAGATTGGGTCTTTAAATTTGGGGGGTCTGATTTTTTTTAATTCTTTATATGTTCTAGACAGAAGTGTAGGAGATATTTTATAGTCTTGCTATTCTTCCACGTAACATGTCTGTTATTCACTCTCTTAACATATTCTGATAGCTAATATTTTTTGCCTCGAGAATGTTAGGCTTATTTACCCAGTTGGGAAAATGAAATCTTTTTATTGGTATATGTCATGTAGTCCCATCTGCTGGTCAATGCTTTTATCTTTTGGCCAAGTTTTTCTAGACCATGACTGCCATGCATCCCTGAGCTGACTGTCGAAGCCTTGGCTGGTTACCTAACAATACAGCACAACCCCGTGAAGTACTTTTCTCTTTCCATACTCCACCAGACCTTTCCAAAGCACAACTTTTAGCATAAATGATATAATAATTTATATCATTATTATATCATTGATATAATGATAATGTTTGACTTTCAATTCAGACCTTGGGTTCTGTTCCTTTATGTTGGAATCAAGTCTGATCATCTTGCAATGTATTAGTCCTGCTTATTTGGTGCTTTTTAAAGAATGACCACTAACACTAAAATAGCCTCCAGACTGTACAGTCCTAAGCGGCTGGACAATGCCTGAGCAGAGAATGTGCTGACCCATCATACAGTCACATCAGAATGTCCCATGTCCAAGGGTTCATCTCAGGGGTAAACCTCACCCACAGTCACCTGGAAAACTGGACTAATGGAGTAGACAATAAGAAAATAGAGGTGAAAATGCCTTGAAGATTGTTATAAAGACAGCTTCGGCATCACAAAGGCAGGGCTTCAGGCTCCCAGGTAATCTAAGGGGGTTGGGTTTATGCACTTTATGAGAGGCCTACATGGTTGCAAATCTTTATTGCGGAACAGCTGTGTTGCTGGGTTGTAGTGTGGGTCTAGCTGGGTTGCCCAATCCGTTCTCCAGACTCTAGACTCAAGCCATATTCTTGTCTCAGCCTCCTGAGCAGCTGGGACTATGCGACACACTCCACCATCTAAGTTTTGAGATGACCCATCGCTTCATGTTTCATCTCACAGTGGTCATAATGGCCCATGCAAAATTACTATAGTTCAGCAATTGTGCTGAGATTACCTGCAATTTCAGAGAATGTCAGGCTTTTACTCCGCCTTAACACCACTAGAACTTCAATGCAGAGGAGCTGAGCAGTCCTCTAACACATGATGACCCCGTGAATGAACAGGGCCAAATCCTGCATTCTGTATTGATTGATTCTTAACCAAGATACCATGGTCTTTGCCCAACTGCACATCACTGTCTAGTCTGTTGCAGTTTACTTTATTATGTGAAAGAATTCCATCAGCGGAAGACTCCTTTAAGATCTGCTTTTCAATTCAAAACGATAGTTGTCAAAGATGGTATATAGGATGCAGCCTGTGCTTGATGGTGCGTGAAGCTGTTTGATTTCTAGTGGATTTTAGTTATCTGCAACTCAAAGTGAACACAGAGCCTTGAAGATCATGACTAAGTATTTAAAAATATTAACTAGAAATGAGAAATAAGGGTGTACTGATGGATTAACTAAGAAGGAGATATGCCAAGGTGCTGTACAGAATGACACTACAAGGACTGACATGTAGCTTTCTTTCCACATCACTCCAGCAGCCTGCTAAGGTGCCAGGGGAGTTGTGAACACCACAGAAGGTGCCTGTTCTAGGGTGGCACTGCACAGGGATGCCCCAAGACTTAGCATGGAGGCCTCTTCAACAAAACAGTCATGTGCTTACTAAAGGAAAACAAGTTCAAAAGGTAAAGAAAGAAAGGGTAAGAATGAGAGTTAAGCAATGACTATAGGCCCTGACTTCTCCTTCAGTCTTTTAAGAAATCTTTGTTTTCATACTATTTTCACTCTGTTGAGCTCTCTCAATTACTTACATGAAAATGGTGTAATTTTAGCATATCTCCAAATCCCCATCTTTTGTTCTTGAATAAGAATTAAAATTGTTAGGAATATCATTCTTGAATAAAGCTTCTTTTATTCAAAAACCTGCTTCTTTACATGAGGAGATTGGTACTCTTGATTCTCCTTTTCCAAGTAATCTATTAATTCTGTAAGATCTTAAAATTTTCACTTTATTTCTGTCATTCACAAAATTCTCCACACACATCTTTTTAAATTAGGCATTTTGAACTCAGTAAGACTTTCTACTTGAAAATTTAAATCTTTTGATTATTCAAGGAAGTTTTCTTCCTTCATCTATGTGATTACTTTTTTCCCAGTTATTCTTCTATTCTTTTAAGAACTCTAAATTATCTCCATGTCTCATGGTTTCATGTCTTCTATTATTATTTTTAATGTTATGTTTTCCATTTAATCTGCCAAGAGATAATTTGTCAGGAATTTTGAGATTCTATATTGAAATTTCACACTGGAGAACTGTACTTTTTATTTTCTAAAACTCTACTTATTTTATAGTTTTCTAATTGCTCTATTGCAGTGTGTCATAAATGAATTTGCCTTGCAGTTCATTCAAAGTCTTCTCATTTTTTATCATAAGTTGCCCTTAGTGGGAGCTACTGCTGAGAACATGTGACTTGGTCTATCTTTTTAAAATCTGTGTGTTCTTTACCCTTTACTCTGGGTTTCTCTTCTACGCAAATATTTGTACAATGGCAATAATTTATACATACAAAGATATTCCATTAAGCATTGCCTATGATACTACCAAATTAGAAATAATCAACAAAATATTGTTAACTAAATTCAGAACACCTATAACTTGATATGCCATGAATCCATCAAAAATAATAAGGTTAAAAGATATGAATTAGAATAAAGGAATAAAACCAGAGCCTGCCCCTTTAATCTTAGAGAAATGTGAATAAGTAGCTAAAACAGGAAAAAGAAAAAAAAACACTCATAAACATTCAAAGCTACTTTTATCCTGTATTAAACAAGGATTATGAGAATTAAAGTCAGGTCCAATTAGAGTGAAGAAGACAGAAGAGAAAAGCTTAGAGGAGTCTCTCTAGCCCTTGCAGCTTAATAAAGATGTGGCAAGAATTATTTCTTTTATCTATTCTCTCATTTTCATCAAGAAGAATGATAAGGCAATAGAATTAAGTAACACAAATCAAACATATCTATCTTACTAATTAGTATAAAAGGAATAAATTAGTCTAGTAACAAATACAAGATTAGATATAAAAGTAAAATTCAAGAGTAACCTGTGTTCAAGGGGAAAAATCAAGGGAGACACTGAAGCAAAAAAGACTACTGACAATGTCAACAATAAATGGCAAAAGTCACAGAGGTGATTGTGAATGCTTATTCACCTGGTTAAACAGACTCTAAAGGTATAACACAGGCACTTTAGGAATACCATATAAAATAGAAAAAATGTTAACAATAAGACATTTCTATTAGCCTTTACTTGACTCTTTAGTCAAGTAAATTTTTTTAAAAAAAGAACAAACAAGAATAGCTAACATAATAAAGTGGATCAAAAGGATACCTAAATCCTGCATTCTAAAAACAAAGGATATACCTTTCTTTCAAGTGCTTCTATAATATTAAAAACCTAACTTGTGTTATGTTATCAAAACAATATATTTTATTAAAAAATGAAAGTGTTGGGAGTCATTGAAGCTGGAAATTGACCTTGAGCATGACCCAGACATGACCCTACCAAAAAACAAAGAGTTCCCGGGTCAGCCATGAAGAACTTGTTACAGCCCCGAAAACCATCAAGCTCCTAGCAATCCAAGCAATGGGTTGCTAGGCAAAGGGGCTGAAATTGACATCATCCTTCCCAGTAGATAATCAGCATGCTGCATTGTTTGAGTGTCAGAAGAGTAAAGGCTCCACCTGACCCCCGTCTTGTATTTTCTATATTTTTCTCATCCTCTCGTGGTCCTTCACCCCAAGAACCTCAGGAGCCACAGAGATCATGACATACGGCATCTGAACATGAACAGGGTAAGAGATTGAGGGCAACTGGACACTTCTCATGTGTGCACAACTAGGGGGAGAAGTGTATTGATCTAGGTCAATAGTCATTACTGGAGTGTAGTGATCCTGGCTTCAACAAGTGTAAAGAGTGGGGCATGAAACTCCCATTTCCTCTAGGGCCAGTTATAAATGGACCCATGAGAAACCCCTTCCCCTGGGAAAAAAAGGTATATTGATTATACCAGCTGTCTAACTATGGCACAAACATAGTCAAAAGAATCACAAATGTATAAGGAACTGTTTGTTGCATGCTTGATTCCAGGATTTACATTCCTTCTGTGGATTTGGATTAGACAGCATCTTAATAATCATAAGCTTCTTGAGACAACCACAATGGAATTTGCTCCAGACGCTGTTTTAGAATCAAGTCCTGAGCAGGGAAAAGGTGGCAGCATGATTGCCACCTTGATAATCTTAACTGAGCCACAAGTGGCAACTTCTAAACAAATTTTGCTGCATCACAGGTTGGAACTTCCACTTCTCAGGGAGTAGAGCTGCTTTCTTTGTCTCCCTTGCAACCAGCACTAAAGGAAGCCAGATGGGCAGGGGAGTACATGGAGGATCTGCAACATATCTACCTGGTTACAGAACTTCTAGTACCCAATAATCTGGGACAAATTATACATCATCATGAAGCGGTACCATTTAAGTCATCAAAGAATTTTTAAAAACACCACCTGTTTACTTTGGGTTTCATAGAGCTCATAAGACAGCAAATCACTGCCCCAAATGATTGGAAAGGCATAACTAAAACATGTGTAAGTCCAAGGGATTATTTGTTGTGGAAAGGAATTTTTTTGAATTGTGCATGGACCAGGCCATGTGCAATGCCACTCAGGACATAGCTATTACAAAAATAAGTTGATGGAGGTGTCTTTGCTGTTACAGGCTGTCAGCTTGCCCTTGATACACAAATGTATGACCAAGTTAGAAGAGCAGCCAAGGAGAGCTTGGAGGGAGCTCCCGTCAGGGGGTGAGACCTCCCTGGATTTGACCTCTATTCATCAGGGTCCAGATGAAACGTATCAGTATTTTGCTGCATGTTTATTACAATCTAGTGAGAGAGTTACAATTGACAAAGAAGTGAGTAAATTAATAGTTCAACAATTTGCATTTGAAAATGCAAATAAATGGTGTAAAGAAGGTTTAGGTGCCCACAAAAGGCAAGCTATGCTGTCTGAGATGATTCAGATTTGTGCAGATATTGGCCCCTCATGTGTACAGGGGCTGCTTTAGCAGGTCATAACCCACAGCCTAAAGGAAAAGGAAAGAACAGGATTACTTGTTATCATTGCAGGGGGGAGACATCTTGCTTGAAATTGTTCTGCTGCTGCACCTGTGGGGGCAGCACAGCTGCTGTCTGTCTCATCCACAAAATCTCCTCCTATCTGTACAAGGTATCTATGAGGATATTATTGTGAAAATGATTATAGATCAAAAATAGATGTGGAAGGCTGGCACATTTGGGGAAACTTTGGGGGTACTTTCCTCAATTCCTCCCCAGCCTCACTCTGCCACCAAGCATGTTTCCTATCTCTGGTGAGCAACAAAAGACAGTGGAGTCTTGGACCTCAGTTCCTCCTCTGAATTCATAGTACCTCCTGAAATGGGAACCCAAGTTATTCCTTCTGGAGTCTATGGGCCTCAGCCTCCCGGAACAGTGGGTCAAATAACTAGAGCATAGCAGTCTCACATTAAAAAGTCTTCAGGTTTTGCCAGGTGTCTTTGATGCTGACTACACAGGAGAAATCAAGGTTATAGTTCAAACTACTCAAAACACTGTTCAAATCACACCAGATTCTTATATTGCTCAATTGGTTATTTTTTCCTTGACAAAAATTGGAAATTTATAAACAAGGAAAGGGAGTTCAAGGGTTTTTGGTCGGTCTCCCAGTACTTATTGGATTCAACATATTAAGCAGGATCAACCTAGGATGGAATTGGTCATTGAAGGAAAGGCATTTAAAGGGCTTTTAGACACAGGAGCAGATGTTTCTGTTTCTGCCCAGCAGCATTAGCCAATGGCGTGGCCTCTGGATGTGGCAACTACAGGTCTAGGGGGAGTGGGGCGGTGTTTCTCACCCTAGTAGAAGGGCTGGATTGTTAACCTGGAGGGATGCAGGTCATTCTGGACATTTCTCATGTTATATACTCCCCCACATACCAGTTAATCTGTGGGTTCGTGATGTATTACAGCATATGGGGCATTTCTGGTTAGCCCTATCTTTTTGGTGACTCAACAGATGTTACAATGTTTTCTCCCCACTCAAGGGCTTAGTAAAAACAATCAAGGAAGGAGAGAACCCCTTCCAATAAACCCCCCAAAAGGACTGATTTGGCATAGGGTGCTCACCTTCACATTTTTAGGGGGGCCTTGATCTCTTCTCTGACCCCCAAGGACGGCATCCAAGGTAACTTGGATATCTGATGACCCTGTTTGTGTTGATCGGTGGCCCCTTCCTCAGGAGAAGGTTGTAGCAGCTCATTCACTGGTTAATGAACAAATGATGGAAGGACATC
This sequence comes from Dolichotis patagonum, assembly GCA_004027295.1. Lineage (NCBI taxonomy): Eukaryota > Metazoa > Chordata > Mammalia > Rodentia > Caviidae > Dolichotis > Dolichotis patagonum. The sequence goes on along the minus strand of PVJX010019221.1, from coordinate 10,824 downwards.
TAGAATCCTCCAATAGCCCTTGGGATACTCCAACTTTCATAATAAAAAAGAAGTCAAGAAAATGAAGACTATTACAAGATTTGTGAGCTATTAATAAAACCATGGAACCTACGGGAGCTCTTCAATCCAGATTGCCTAGTCCCGTAGCTATTTCTTTGCATTTTTCTCTCTTGGTGATTGATTTAAAAGGCTGCTTTTTTACTATTCCCCTTCATTCTCAGGATAAGAAGTGTTTTGCCTTTAGCCTACCTTCTATTAATCATCAGACACCTACATATCATTTCCAATGGTGTTGTCTGCCACAAGGAACACAAATAGTCCGACTTTATGTCAAGAGTTTGTGGCTGAAGCTATTAGTCTGTCGAGCTTATCCATCAATGTACCTTACTTATTAAATGGGTGATATACTATTGGCACCTTCTTCATATTTGAGTTACATCATCCAGCAAAGACATATTATACCACAAACTGTTCAGATTAAAGCTAATCAGCTTGCTACCTTATCTGATTTTCAACTTTACTGGGTAATATTAATTGGCTCTGCCTGGCTCTTAAACTAACAACCTATGATTTAGGTCCTTTTTTGACCCTTTCAAGGTTAACCCAGCCCACACACCTCCAAGGACCTTCACATCAGAGGCTAAAGTTGCGTTGGACAAAGTTAATCTGGCTCTCTGTAATGTCCAACTTTCTAGAGTTGATCCAACTTTTCCCATGTTTTTAATTGTCTTCCCTACTCAATGTATGCTCATTGGGTTCTTTTGCCAGTCTCAAGGGCCTTTACAATGGCTACATATGCCACACATCCCACACAAAACCATTACTCCCTTCTATGAGGCTGTGGCAGAACTGATTGCATGTGGGTGAGCACGCACTACTCGGCTTTTGGTTGTGAGGTGAGAACTATCATTGTTCCCTTTTCTTCTGTCCAACAACAGTGGCTATGGCAATTTTCATCCTCTTGGCAATCTGCATTGGCTAAATTCCCTGGTAATATAGATTGTCACTATCCTCCAGATAAATTAATTCAATTTGCTTCCCTCACACTCTTTGTTTTTCCTTCAAAAATAAGTTCAGTCCCCATAGTAGGAGCTCTCCGTTTTCACAGATGGGTCATTATCAGGCAAAGGAGGATATAAAACAGCCTCCTCTTCCTGAATACAGGATACAGGTTTCTCTTCTGCATAACAAACTGAATTACAAACTGTCATATGGGCCTTTAAAGATCATTCATCCATTCCAATTAACTTTTTTTTAGACTGTGCCTATGTTTGCGGTACAATGTGCCGCATTGAAACTGCCACTATACACACTAGTCAAGAAGATGTTTTTCACTTATTTCACACACTCCAGCTCACCATTCAATCATGCCATGTTCCGTGTTTTACTGGCCATTTACATTCCCATTCCCAATTACCAGAATCTCTCACCAAGAGAAACAACGCAATAAACAGATTGAAGGCTACTGTCATTGTTGCTCCCTCATTCAACAGGCTTCTACTTCCCATGGCACGTTCCATTAAAATGCTTCTGCCTTGCACAAACAGCTCCATTTAACCCGAGAACAGGTTTGATGAGTTAGCAAACAATGTTTCTCATGTGTAACACATCTTCCCTCACTTTCCATGAGGGTTAATCCCTGAGGGTTACACATCAATCATCTTTGGCAGGTGGACGTCACTCACATTCCTGAATTTGGCTCCCTACACTGGGTCCCTGTTTCAGTGGACACTTTGTCAGGATTTATCTCTGCTTCTGCTCACACTGGTGAAGTGACTAAACATGTCATTGCTCACTGCTTGGATGCCTTTTAGTGTCCTAGTTTGCCCGAGTGTACTTAACACTGACAATGGCCTGGCTTATATGAGTGCTGCCTTCCAAATGTTTTGTAAAACTTTTCATCTTTCTCTTACCACAGGAATTCTTTATACCTTCAAGGTATAAGGAATTGTTGAGTGTGCTCACTCTACACTCAGGATTCAATTACAAAAACAAAAAGGTGAAGCTTTTCCTATAAAATTTACATCTCTTCACTTGGCAGTGTATACCATTAACTTCTTAAATGCTACCAAGGATGGTATTACAGCAGCAGAAAGACAATTGAATCAGGTAAAGAAAAAGGGTTAGGAAGGGTCTTTGGAAAGATCTTCACACTGGACAATAGAAAGGTCCCAGCCCACTACTCCCCTGAGGTAGAGGCTATCCTTGTATCTCCCCAGAGAATGATGAACAGCCTATCTGTGTGCCACAGCCTGCTGTCCAGCTGTATCCGGGATTCCAACCCAGAGAAGGAGTTGATTCCACCTCTCAAGAAACTGATGCTCAGTCCTATGACAGTGATGTCTTGGAGACCACACCACAACTGATAGAAAATGATGAAGCTAGAACCAATCTTAATTGACCCAAGATGCCTGCCCAGGAGACAAAAATCAAAAATATAACCAAAGGTCCAAATAGATGATAAGAGTGTATGCTAAGTCATATGACAAAATATGTTAATTATAAATAAGATTTTTCTTTCAAATTCTTTTATAAGAGATCCCTGCTAATTGACCTACAACAAATCTGATTAGTCTATTTATAATTATAAATTCTACAATTGTAAAAAGATTTATATAATTCAATTTGGCTAAAATATATTTGAGTGTGCTCTGATTGTATAAGATTTTTGTCAGTCTGTCTTTGTATCTGTTTGTTTGTCCAGTCTATTTGTAAGCAGTTGTTGGGAGTTAGTTGAGCTAGTGATCATTCACACATGTGGAGCTGAAAGCACAAGTGCCCATACAGAAGTGCCCAAGTGGCACAGAGTGCCTGAGAAATGCCCTGAGGGCATGGGGTGCACTGGAGGTGCCAGATGTTTCAACTCTGAGGATAAGTGTGTAAGACATGAGCTAGTTCAGCAAAGGGGTGTGAAATAGTCCCAGGGAACTTAGAGAGTTCTTGCAGACACCTACAACTCTGCAACTGCTTCTATATTTGTTTGAATCTGTACAGATTTTCTGTCCACGTTTATCCACTTGTTCATCCTATAAACAGCTGTCCTTTTTATTTTGAGTTCAACAATTTTTCTCTTTTAGTTTTTCTTTTGCATTTTTGGATCATTTGATCAAAGGTTTGTTTGGGTTATAGATTTACAAAGCATGCTTCCACCTGGGTTGCCAGCTGATCCAAATGCTACCTTGGTTGTCAGCTGGTCCAAATAATGCAAAGATTGGTTATGTAAATGTAGTATATAGTGTTGTTTATTACAAACCTGAGAGTCTCTCATTGTTTAAAAATTAATAGGTTAAGTGTTATGGTTGTATTTTTCATAAATATCAAAAAATTATTAAGATGAACAAACAAAATGCTTTGTAGTGAGAGGGAGATTATCGGACAGGACTCCATTCAATGAATAAGAAAGCAGCTTCCTGCTAACATTTTCAACCAGTTCTTGTTCATTGATTGGAGACCCCAATGATCTTATGGCAGACACCCCAATTAAAGTTATATAAAATATTATTGTAATATGTTCATATTGATTGTAAGCAAAAGAAATAATATAATACAGTTTTTGATTTTAAAATGCCCATATGAAGGTTTCATATGGCTATGATAGATTGTTATTAACCTCATGGTATATTTATATATTCATGCCTTCAAATGTACAGGTCTTCAAAAATGTAAAGCGGATTGTTTATGGTGACAAAATTTTGCTTCAGATTCAGACCTCTGCCTTTAACAAAAATTTATGGATGTACATTTCACTAAGGCTCATCAACTTAGGTAACAGCTTTTATGTATCAGACAAGGATGACTCACAAAAAGGGAGGAATCTTACATCAAAAATGCAAATGCAAGTATGTCAAAAATGCAAATTCAATTACATTAAAAGTGCCATCATGATTGTCATGTTATAACGTTAGGTATGGTTTTGCTTTCTAATTTGCTGTGTAAAATACATAACTGTTAACATTCTACAAGTATTCAAATGTTAAAACATCCATGGTTGTTTAAAAATGGTTCTATTTTATGTTCTAAGATGTTTGAGATTTAGATAAGATGATAATGTTACACTTACTACCTCTATTACATTGTACTGTTATCAATCTTTTCTTCTGTATGTTCCACAACTAAGGTTTATAGACCAACAATTAGAGAGATAGATTGGCTAAGAGGATAGCCAATATTTTGGCTCTAGCCCTCCAAGATCAATCAGGACCCAGGACATTAGAGAACCTCTGCTGTGACATCTGATACTCAGTGAGTCCCTGGTCTTCTAATCAAAAGGACTGTTAGACCACATAGGAAAGTGATCACTGTTGTATGGTGTGCTTAAGGAGAGTCACCAGGAGAAAAACTCCCCAAGCTTTCACAGAAAGCAACTTGGTCAAGAAATGGCCATGACTTACCTGAATGGTTAACATTGACAAGAACTAAGAGGTGCTATGTAGGCTTCCAAGGCCTTTCTTGAGGAGACTCAGCTGATCTTGCTAAATAAACAAAACACATTGTTTTTAAAACAGGTCTGACGTTAACTTGGTCTTGAACATCCTGCAGAAAACGTACAACCACTAGAGGTATATAAAACAATACTAAAGTAATACATTATAAAAAAAAACTCAAACCACTAATAACTTTTGACAATAGCCAACCATACTGGTAGCTGACTACTGTTATGGACTAATGGACTGCACAAGGTTTCAATTGCAGAAGGACTTGAAATCTTTGGACTGCACTTAAACTAAAAACATCTTCTACAGAGCTTTCCAATACAGCTCCTCCAGCTTTCACAGACCACCCATCTTGTGCGACAACAAAACGAAAGAGATGGATGTGTTGGCAGCCCTTGAAGCTGGAAATTGACCTAGGACTTGGCCCAGATATGACCCTATCAGCCACATAAAGAGGTTGTTACAGCCCAGAAAAACATCAAGCTCCTAGACAACCCAAGCAATGGGTTGCTAGGCAGAGGAACTGGAATTGACATTATCCTTCCCAGTATATAAGTAAGCATGTTACATTGGTTGAACAGCGTCTTCCCTCCATCTGGAGAGAAAGGGCTCCACCTGACCTCAGTTTTGTCTTTTCTTTATTTTTCTCATTCTCTTGTGGTCCTTCACCCCAAGAACTTCAGGAGCCACTAGGGTCGTGACGTGAAAGCATGAGATAAAATAACCTGATTATAAATTACTAAGAATATAAAAGAATATCTAAAAGAAAATACTAAAAAATCTAGGACTTCAAAGTTATTTTACATTGGTTCAGAAAGAAAATAACTAAAGTAGTTAATTTTCTAGAAAATAGAAAATATAAAAAAATACACAGAAAAATAAGTATTCAAATGCTAATTTTAGTGCAAAGTCTTATAAATTATTTAGATAAAAACTTAATAGTCTTGAAATAAGCTTAAAGAAATAATAAGACTACCAAATAAAGATAATAATTTTGGAATTTAAAAACACTAACAAATGAATCCCTGGGGTATTATAAAATAGTGGTAAGTATGCAAACACAAAAACTGATGAAAGGTATATGAAGAAATCATTACACATGGAGAAATAGTAATGTAGTTTGCTCAAATTAATGTGATTAAATTTGTTATCCTGGAAAAGTATATGTTTTTCTTTTCTTCCTTCCTCCTTTCTTTTTTCTTTCTTTTCTTTCTTTCTTTCTTTCTTTTTTTCTTTCTTTCTTCTTTCTTTCTTTCTTTCTTTCTTCTTTCTTTCTGTTGCTGTTAGTTTTTGAGATACAGTCTCACTGTGTAGCCCAGGCTGGCCTTGGACTCACAGCAATCCTTCTGCCTCAGCCTCAGTAGTGCTGGAATTACAAGTGTGGTCATCATGCCCAGAAATTTTTTTTCTAGTAAATCAATCATTTCTAAAATTGGTCACTGAAGGAAGATGATGCAGAAATCTATGCAACCTGTTTTGAATGGGAAAAACCACAGAGCTCTTCTATAGATCTGATAGGAACCAATTAAATGGACAGGTAAAGTCCACGCTTTCAAGGAAAAATATAGCTCTCACATCGAACATGCTCCAGAGTATGTGAAGGGGAAAAGCTTCCAAATTCAGTCTACAATTCCTCCTAACATTGATCACAAAATGAACAAAAATGGCAAAGAAGAGAAAAAATACTCGCACATATTTCTTAATGTTGATGCAAAATGTTCATCTGTTGATGTAGGTGGAGTATCAGAAAACAGCATAATTTGAATTCATTCTGGAAATGAAATGCTGTTTCAGCAGGAAAACTAAATGTAACCCCCATGTTAGCCACATGGCAGGTTTTGTGCATCCTCTTCCTCTTGGATCCCCTCTCCAGGGTCTGCAGACTAGAACGTGGCTTCTTCTGCATTGGAGGCTGAGTGTGATTCAGGATCCCACCAGGCAGGCAAGTTGGCTGGGAGGTTTGAATTTGGAGCTGTGCTAAATTGAGAAGGATTATACAAGGTTCTTCTCAGGTACAGGGACTGAGGCAGCACCCACTGTCCCATGGACACCAGCTTCTTCATTCAAGGGCTTCCATAGCAGTGGTCACTGACTGACAGTAAGTGCAACACTGAACTTGGAATCCCACCTACAGCCAACCACCTCAGCTCCTACCATGATTTTAAAGCCATAAAATATGAGTTAAGGAATCTTCTCCTGTCTAAACCAGCCATAGTGTTAATTATTGCCCACAATTGATACATAGGTCAAAGAAATATATATATATATAACCCCCTTTATGTCAAAAGTGTGAAGGCCATGGTTAATTGATAAACTTCAATTATCTTGATTCTTGTTAGACTTTCCTAATAAAATCCTGATCCCTAGAGATACTTCTATGTATGATATGTCTTTAAAACAAGTTGATATTATGCTTACTGGATAAACAGTAAAGAACTAAAGTACAGCACAAGTTTTCCTTCTTCACTAGTATACTTTCAGATTTTTTGGTTGGGGGAGTATTGGCCAATATAATTAGTGAGAGAAGCACGAACATTGGACAAGAGTAAAAATTTTTTTATTATTTTTGCAACTAGAAAACTCAAAAGAAAGCTATGCATAATGGTATATGCCTGTAGCCCCGCATTCAGAAAGCTGAAGCAGGAGGAGAATCATGAGTTTGAGGCCAGTCTGGACTACATAGTAAGTTCAAAGGTAACCTGAACTACCTAGTGAGACACTGTCAAAAAAGAAGAAAGAAAGAAAGAAGAAAGAAAGAAAGAAAGAAAGAGAAAGAAAGAAAGAGAAAGAAAAAGAAAAAGAAAAAAGAAAAGAAAATTCAGAAGAATCAACTAAGATTACCGCGAGATAAACTACCTAGTTTATTAAATTATTATATAAAATTACTTTCTTTTTTTATAAATAAACACACATGAAAATGGAGAATAAACTGGCCATGATGGTGCATGCCTGAAATCCCAGCTATTTTGAAACTTTGTCAGGAGGATCAAAATGTCAAGGCCATCCTGGGCAACTTAGTGAAACCCAGTATCAAAACCAAAAGGGCTGAGGAGGAGCTTAGTAGTAGACTACGCTTAGATTTGGTGCTTAGACCTGCCATGGAAGAGGGGAAGGAATTCTTTTTTCAGTGTAAGGTATTGGTTTGGTGTAAGGTATTAAACACAGGGTCTTCACACTGAACTCGGAATCCTGCCTCAACCTCCCAGACTGCTGGGGTTACAGGCATGTGTCAACCATGCCCAGTTGGGATCCTGTTTATAAGCCAAAAAGACAAAAGAAAATGAATAGAACTGGTAAATACAACAAACAATGCATCAATTCCACACAAAGATATGTTTAAAATACTAAGACATAAAACACTGGAATGAATAGAATGCAATTTATTACTGCATGTAAGTATTCAATGAGTTAAAAACTTCTAAACTATAAATATACATATTTTAAGTGATTCCAATGAAAGAAAACAAGAGTATTTAATATCTACTTTTTAAACTATATTAACTGACTGAAAAATTTAGAGTACAAAGCAAGCATGCAAAACTACCTAAAAATTCTGAAATGTTACAAATGAAAACATTAATGACCAATGTTATCAGCTAGTAAAACACATTTTGCAATTAGAGTCATTAAACAATATACTATAGCTGCATAGTTAGATGTACAGTTTTCAGAAATAATCTTAACTGGCAACAGTTAGTATGTGATACAAGTAACATGGCCAATCAGAAAGAAAAGATATTTCTGTTTTTTGTTTTTAATAATTACAGACAGATGGAAGACTTAAAATTGCAAAAAATTTATAAAAATACTCAAACAAAAAATGTGAAAACATGCACCAGCATTTCTATAAGGAATTAATTTTAAGTAAGGTACACTGCACAACAGCCATAAAGAAAATTATTACAGGTTGAAGATGTAGTGCAGGGGTGGAAAGTTGTCTATCATGTGCAAAACCTTGGGTTCAAGCTGTAAAAAAAAAGATTAATTATAATGAAATAAAATTTTACATGGTAAAAATTCAAATGTAAAATTCAACATAAAAAATGGAAAAATATAAAATTACAACACATTGGAGAAGTTTTATTTTCCATTTTTTCCATAAGAGATTTAAGACATAGTTTTTAGGCTGTATTATTCATAGATTAAAGTTCTCAATCATATTTAGGATATTCAGAGTGGCACAACCAACCCAACAATCAATTTTAGAAAATTTTCAACCCTCAAAAAAGACCCTGTACATATAAGCAGCTTCTCTGAGTTTCACCCCAAACCCCTCTCTCAGCTCTTGCTCCCCCACCACCATGTATCCCCTGTTCTTACTGCTCTCTGAAGCTGGCCTGGAGTCCTTTGTCGTGAGTGTCAACAGTCTTGATGCTGTGGCTGCCTTGATAGCCTGGATCCACTCAAAACATTTACCTTTCACGGTTATTTTGATGTTGGGGAAGAATCAGAAGTCACATGGATAGGAAGGACGATGGCTGGGATGGGATTTGGGCTGTGGATGCTACATTAGCACTTGTACCTTCACTGGCAGTGTCTGATATTTTTCTGAATGGTTATTTCTAGCACATAAAATGAAAAGTCTGTCCTGTTAGGGCCATAAAAACTATTTTAAAAATAAATCATAGTCATCAAAACTACTCACCGCTACCACCACTTTTTTCTCTAATCCAAATTAACTTCTTGTCTTCAACGTGTTTTATACTGATGAAGATCTCTTCCTATCCACAAGAGGAAACTTGGACTTGACTGATGGTATAAGCGTATTAATGTAAAAGTACAAGCAAGATGGACATGTTGGGGATTTAAATACATCAACAACTGAATGCTGATTATTAGAGGTAGCAGCACCAGTATCCCTCATGAAACTTAGACTGCTGGCTGCAGCTAAATACAATAGCCAAACTTCCTTAAATTTCCAGTAATTTCACCAGCACACTCTTAAGGGTCTCACATCTACCCTCTCCCATTGCCATCCCTGGCTAAAAAAACACAAACAGGTACCCAAAAATGAAACAAGCCACACACCTTTCCCATCCTCCAAATCTCTGCCTTCTTCAGCCTGGCAAAATGCCCAGCTCACTGACTTTGAGGTCACACCACAAACCTATTTATATAAAAATATCTCTTTGAGACTAGCAGTTTTAATATATTACTTTCAGTTTTGAATTGCTGCTGAGTTTTATCTGATTCTTGTTGTGGTTTTTTGAAAATATGTAATCAAACAGCCACTAAAGTGTTTATATAATGCGACAGAATAGGATAAGATAAAAGAGCGGTCCAGTGCAGTTAAAGGGTATGCATTATTCAAACAGAAAGAAAGCAGAGAAACTGGAAATATAAAAACATGAAATTAAGAGGGAGAAAATATTTAAAAACAAGGGGAACACTAGTAGGAGAAACACTGGGAAAAATGAGAAAGCAAACAAAGTAATGGGAAGAATTTAAACACGTTAGTAGTATAGTTTTGACAGATTTAATTTCATACTTTCTTGTGCTAACATTTCTAGTCTTGCTAATCATTGGTACTGATGTCATTTTTGTCTTTCTTTTTGGCTGGAACACAAAGACTTGCAAAACTCAAGCAACATGTTATGCCTTTTGAATAATTTTATGTTATGATTCCAAATTTTAAAATAACATCTACCTAAGATTCACAGCTAGACAAGCAAAATGATTGCAAATGATGCAATTCACTTAGTATTAGCCTGGATGTGAAAGACATCAGGAGAAATTCTCTTAAAAATATTCCAGCTAGGTTAATTAGCTTTTCCTCTCATTACCAGTTGTGAATGTTGAAGCATGGATTTGCTCTTGAATAAAAAAAAATCTTTAGAATATAAAATATAAATGCTAACATGATCTGGACAGAATATGCCTGCATTACTCTCTGCAAAAAAAAAAATGCAGGGTATTTGTTTCAAAACTAAGATTTGTTTTGGCATTTAAACAAGTTTTCATACAAGTTTTAAGAATAATTGTGTCATTGCTGTGTCTTTCACATTAAAAAATTTCTGAATGTGTGGGATGTTACTGAATTATTCCTACCGTCTTCTGTTAATAGGTCAACGGAGCTTGCTTACTTGCTTTTCCTACCCCTGAGACATTGAGTGACATGAATTTGAAAGCAGAGAATAACTCCTTAAAGCAGATAACTGCTTCAGGCTAAGAGATTGCTGACGATGACAGTGAGTGAAGATGCTCCTTGAACTGAAAAGAAAGCTCAAGAATATTTTTTAGGAAAAATGTGGAACCTTGAGAGTAGTGAGACACAGTTAACACTTAGGTGAATGGATAGATAGATGATAGGTGATTGATATAGGTAGATAATTGACAGACAATAGATGATTGATAGATAATACATTGCTAATAAGTGATAGATGATTGATAT
>PVJX010019220.1:0-34365 GCA_004027295.1 Dolichotis patagonum | reverse complement strand
CTTTAGTTCTTCACACCAGGATAACAATATGATACTTACACATGTGAATCTGATTTATTGAACTTACGAGTATGGTCTCTAGTTGCATCTATTTATCTATAAAGATCTCAAATTTATCCTTCTTTATGGCAGTGTAATGCTACATTGTTTAAAAAATATCATTTTATCTATTCATCAGTTGAAGGCCATTTGGGGTGTTTCCAAAATTTAACTATTATAAATTGTGCTACTATAAACATGCATGCACATATATCACTGTGGTGTGATGTTTTTAATTCTTCTGGGAAGGTACCCATGAGGGGAATAGCTGTGTAGAATAGGATCTCTAATCCTAGATTTCTGAGGAATCTCCATACTGCTTTCCATAGTGGTTGCACCAGTCTGTACTCCCACCAAAAGTAAAAAAGCATTCTTTTTTCTCCATAGCCCATTCAGCATTTGTTATTGGTTGATTTCTTGATAATAGCTATTCTTTCTGAAGTGCAATGGAATCTCAGTGTTGTTTTAATTTGCATCTCTCAAATGACCAATGCTGTTGAACATTTTTTTCCTGTATTTATTTGCTATTTACATTTCTTCATCTGGTAAGTGCGTGTGCATCTCAGATGCTCATTTTTGGATTGGGTCTTTGAATTGGGAGGCTTGAATTTTTTCAATTCCTTATGTGTTCTAGATATAAGACCTTTGTCTGAGGGACCACTGGCTAAAATGTTTTCTCACTTTGTGGGTTTTCTTTGCACTCTATTGGTGATTTCTTTTGATGTGCGTAACTTTAGTAAGATGAGATCCCAGTTGTTGAATCTTTGAGTTATTTCCCAAGAAATCTGAGTTTTGTCCTTTGGGTCTCTGCATCTTTTCATCTGTTCCATTGATCCTCAGTTCCAGTTTTTTGTTTGTTTGTTTGTTTGCAGATCCATTCTGATTTATCATAGTAGATTTGTATTATAACTTCAAATCAGGGATTGTGATGCCTCTGCCTTGCCTTTGTTGCTTAGAATTTCTTTTTCTATCCTAGGTCTTTCTTGTTTCCAAATGAATTTTAGGAATGATTTCTCTAGTTCTGTGAGGTATGCTAATGGTGTTTGATCGGGACTGCATTAAATCTGTATAACAATTTTCAAGTATGGTAATTTTCACTGTTGTTTCTTCCTATCAATGAGCAAGGAATATCTTTCCATTTTCTGATATCCTTTTGCACAGGACTGTAATTTTCAGTGCATGGATCTTTTTCTTCCTTTGTTAGATTGATTCCCAAGTATCTCATTTTTTGGATGCTATTGTGAAGAGTGTGGCTCCCTTAATTTCCCTCTTAATGAATTTGTTGCTTGTGTACAGGAATGCTTGATAAACCCTTAATAAATCTTACCAAATACAGAAACAGAAGATTCAAATTCATGCATTTAAGAATGAAAAGGGTGAAATCACAACAGATCATGCAGAAATTCAAAATATCATCAATACCTACTTTAATATCTAATAAAATGGACACATTTCTAGTTACATATGTGAATCAAGAAGATATAAAAATTCTGAATAAACCAATATCAGGCAATGAAGTTAAAGATATAATGAAAAGCCTGATATAATGAAAAGATATAATGAAAGTCCTGGTGGATACTCAGCTGAGTTTTACAAGAAATTTGCAGGTCTAACACTATTAATTCTCAAACTATTCAGTGATACAGAGAGGGAAACAGTACCCTTAAACTTATTCCTAGAAGCATTTCCCTGATACAAAACCAGAAAAAGATCCAGTCAAAAAATAGAAGTACTGGCTGATCTACCTAATGACCATAGATACAAAAATCCTCAATAAGATACTGGCAAAGAGAATACAGCAAATCATTAAGACAATTATACAGCATTACCAAGTAGTATTCATTCCAGTTATGCAAAATTGGTTCAACGTTTGTAAATCAATAAATATAATACATTACATCAACAAAGCAAAGGACAAAATCCACATGATCTTCTCAATAGATGCAGAGAAAGGATTTGAGAAAGTCCAACACCCATTAATGATAAAAATCTTTACTGAAAATTGTGATAGATGATCTTTATCTCAATTCAGAGAAAGCTATCTGTGACAAACCAACAGTCAACATCATATTAAATGGACAAAAACTGAAGGTTTTCAACATAAAATCAGGAACAAGACAAGGATGTCCACTATGACTACTCCTATTTATTGTTCTGGAAATATTAGCCAGAGCAATTATTCAATAGAAAGAAATACAAAGAGTAAGGATAGGAATGGAAGAAGTTTAATTATCATTATTTGAGAATGACATTATACTCAATGACCCCAAAAACTTTACCGTAAAATTTCTAAAATTTAATAACCAAATTTAGTAGTGTAGCTGAATACAAAGTCAACGCACAAAAATCAATGGTGTTAGTTTTTTGACAAATACTTAACTTATTTCTGCAGTAGTTGCATCAGTCTACACTCGACCAACAACAAAGTGTTCCTTCTACTCCACAGCCCTTCCCGCATTTGTTATTCAGTGTTTTCTTATTAATAACCTTTCTTTCTGTAGTAATATGGGATCTCAGCATTATTTGGTTTGCAACTCTTGAATGACCAGTGATGTTGAGCATTTTAAAAATATATTTATTAGTTATTTGTATTTTTTCATCTGAGAAGTGTCTATTCATTTAAGATGCTGATTTTTGTGTTGGGTCTTTAAGTTTTTGGGATCTGACATTTTCTCTGTGTGTTCGTTGTATATCCTAGATATTAGTTCTTTGACAAGGAACAGTTGGCAAAAATTCTTTTCCACACCATGGGTTGTCTCTTCACTTTGGTGGTGGTTTCTTTTGCTGTGAAAAAGCATGTTATGTGTAGAGTTGCCTTGTTTTGTTTTTTGTTTTTGTTTTTGTTTTTGTTTTTTGCTCTTTTTTGTTTTGTTTAGTTTTTTGTATTTTTTATTTTTTGGTGCTAAGGACCAAACCCAGGACTTCCAGCTTGCTAGACAAGTTTTCTACCACTGAGCTAAATGCACACAGCCCTTGCAAAAAGCATTTTAATAAGATGAGATCCCAGTTGTTGAATCTTTGTGATACTGTGTAGTCAGGGTTTTGTTTATGAAGTCTTTGCCTACATCAGTATCTTCAAGATCTCTACCTATTTCTCTAATAGCAGAATTAGTGCTTCTATTTTAATATTTAAATCATTGATCCATTTTTATTTTAGTTTAGTGCATAGCAAAAATTGAGTCTACTTTTAATCTTCAGCCTATATAAAATCAGCTTTTCCAGCATCATTTATAAAAGGTACTGTCCTTCCACTAAAGGTGTTTGGCTCCTTTGTCAAAGACTGAATGGCTATATATGTTTTGAGTTGTTTCGTTATTGTCTATTCTGTTCCATTGATTCTTGAGTCCATTTTATTTGCTAGTACTGTGTGATTTTTGTCACAGTAGCTTTGTAGTATAATTTCAGATGAGGGATCGCAATGTCCTCTGCTTTGCCTGGGTTGCCCGTAATTGTTTTTGCTATTCTAGGTCTCTATTAGTGCAAAGTGAGTTATAGGATTGTTTTGTGTAGTTTTGTGAGATATGTTATTGGTATTTTGATTGAGATTTCATTAAATTTTATAATAAGTTTGGAAATGTGGCCATTTTCACTATACTGGTTCTCCTACCAAAAACAAAGGATATTTTTCCATTTTCTGATATCATCTTCAATCTACTTTTTCAGAGTTCTGTAGTTTTCATTTTAGAGGTCTTTTACTTCCCTCATTAGAGTGATTCCTAAGTATTTCATTTTTGGATGATATGGTGAAAGTTGTTGTTTTTCTAATTTCTCGGTCAGTGAGTTTGTTATTTGTGTACAAGAAAGCTATTTGTTTTTGAGTGTTGACTTTGTATCCAACTATGCTATTGAATTTGATTGTTAAACCTAGATGTCATTTGGTGGAGTTTTGGGGATCTTCCGTATATAATATGTCATCCACAAATGACAATTTAACTCATTTCTTTCCCATTATTATTTTCATTGCTTTCCTTTGTCTAATTCATCTGGCTAATGTTCCAAAAACCATATTGAATAAAAGTGGGTGACAGTGGACACCTTTCTGTTGTTCCTAATTTTACAGTGAAAGCTGTCCATTTTTGACCATTTAGTGTGATATTGGCTATTGGTTTGTCATAGATGGCTTTCATTGGATTGAGATAAAGACCATCTATTACAAATTTCTGTAGGTTTTTTTTAATCATGAATGGGCATTGGACTTTCTTAAGTACTCTTTCTCCATCTGTTGAGATGACAATATAGTTTTTTGTCCTTGGCTGTTTTAATGTGGTGTATTACATTTATTGCTCCGTGTATGCTGAAACATTACTACATCCCTCTGTTGAACCTACTTCATCATGGTATATAATCTTGATGATTTGCTGTATTCTGTTTCATGTGTATTTGTTTCTTCCATGTTTTCTGTCCATTTTTTCTGTTTTTTTTTCTTATTTGAATACAAATTTTCAAAGTAGATATTTTTGATTTTCTAGATTTCTAAGGCTCCATTGTGATTTCACTATTCTTATTCCTAATTATATGAATTTGAGTTTTTTGTATCCTTTTTTTTTTGTAAGGCTGGCTAAGGACTTGCTAATATTATTTAATCTTTCAAGGAACCAACTCTTCAATTCATTATTTCTACGTATTTTCTTAGCCTTGATTGAATTAATTTCTTCTCTGATATTTAGAATTTTTTGCCATGTATGAACTTTGGAGTTGAATTGTTTTCTTTTTCTAGAAGCTTGAGGTTCAACCTTAGGTTGTTTATTTGAAGTTGCTCTGTTTTTTTACTAAGGGAATTCACCTTTATAAATTTCCCTCATAGGACTGCCTTATTGAACTCCATAAACTTCAGTATGCTCCATTAGCCTTATTATTTAATTTTAGAAACTGTCTGATTTCTTGTTTGATATCATCTGTTACTCATTGTTTGTTCAGGAGATTACTTTTAAATTTTAATGCATTTATAAGGTTCTTATAATTTCTTTTGCCCTTGGTTTCCAATTTCTTTGCACTATAGTCTGATAATACTCATTGCATAATTTCAATTCATGGGTATTTACTTAAGTACATATTAGGGCTATTATGTGGTCTGTTTTGGAGAAAATCCCATGTATAGATAGGAAAAATATGTATTCTAATGTTCTCAGATGGAACACTCTGTAGACATCTACTAAGTCCATTTGTTCAAAAATTTGGTTCAGTTTTGATATTTTGTTGCATTTTTTTTTTTGTCTAGTTGATCTGTCTATTTGTGATAGTGGGGTTTTTTAAGTCCCCCATTAAAATTGTATTAGGGCTTATTTGATTTTTCATGTCTGTTAATACTTGTTTTATACAGTTGGATGCTGCACTGGTATATATATATACTGGTATATATATATATATATCCCTTTCTCTTGGATTTTTCCCTTTACAAGAATGTAGAGACCTTCATTATTTCTCTTAATCAGTATTGACTTGAAGACTACTTAGTCTGCAAATAGGAAATGGCAACTCTTGCTTTTTTCTGTATTCCCTTCACCTGTAGTATTGTTTTCCATCTTTTGATTTTCATTCTATGATTTTTCTAATTGAAATTTTTAATTAAATGTGTTTCTTGTATGCAGCATATTGTTGGATCTTGCTTCTTCATCCATTCTGTCAATCTGTTTCTTTTAATTGATCAATTGAGACTATTGACATTGATGGATATATATATATATATATATATATATATATATATATATATATATGTAGTTATTTTCCTCTTGCTGTTTCCTTTTTTCTACCCTCTGTTTACTTGGCTTGCCTGGTAGATTCATTCTGTTGGTTCTTGTTTTTGCTTTCTAAAATGTCCTCAGAATATTTTGGTGTGTTGATTTGGTGGTAATGAATTTCCTGAGGTGTTCTTTGTCATGGAAGTGATATTTCTGTATCAGTTTTGAAAGATTGTTTTGTGGGGCACATGAATCTGTATTGGATATTGTTTTCTTTTAGTACTTGAAATAACCTAAGATCTCCTTGACTTGAGGATTTGTGCTGAGAAGTCTGCTATGATCCTGATGGGTTTTCCTTTATAGGTGATTTGTTTCTTTTCTTTAACAGCATTTAATATTGTCTTTTTGTGTTGAATTTCTTGAATCTTGCTTATGCTCTGCTGTGGAAATTTTTTTATCTTGGATAATTGGAGTTCTATATGCCTCACTTATTGAGATGTCTGTTTTTCCCTGCTTGGGAAGTTTTATATCATTACTTTCGTGAAATTTTTTGTTATTGCACTATCACTATATAGTGGTTTCCTGGCCAGTGTCAACTGCATCATGAGACCATGTCTCAAACAAACAAACAAACAAACACACCACAAAGTAAACGCTAAGTTTTATTAAAGAATTAGATGTGGAGAGGAATTAAGGATGATTTAGGATTTCTGTTTTGAAATGGTAGAAGGATGGAGTTGCCATCAATTAAAATCGAGAACACTATGCATATAATATGTTTGTAGTGATTCAATCAGAAGTTCATCTTGAGGTAAGTAATATATGTTTATTAGAACACAAGCAGAGGTGTTGAGGTGGAAGATGAATATGTGAACCTGGTGATGGGGTGAGGTTTGAGATACAATTTAGTCATGAGTACCACAGAAAAATCAAGTGAAATATGGACAGCCATTTCCTTTGATTACCGGGAGATCACAGGTGCTATTCTCAGAGGCATTTTAATGACACAATTGGGAAAGAACCAGTCTGAGTGGGTTATGTTATAAATTGGCATCAAGAGGCCATAATAGTGAATAAGGATCATTCATTTTAGTATGTTGCTATTTAAGAGGAAGAGCAAAAGAGAAAGGAGTCGAGAGAAGCATATAAACGTGTTTAGGAAGCCATGGTTGTGGTGCTGTTGAGCATTCCAAACCTCTTAATGCCACTGTTCTACATTAGTTTCTGCAAGTCTATCTTCAAATGTTCCTTCTTTGGCTCTTTTCCCTCTACCTGTACCTGCTCTTTGAACTTTGTTCACCCACATGGCAAAGACAGGTATAAAAGCCTAGCATGGCTTTCAAGATTTCCCAAGATCTGGCTCTGCTATATTACTGCAAGCCCCCCCGCCATTCTGTCTCTCATTAAACCTAAGCTCTTAAAACAGAGAGGCATTTTCCTCTCCCTAAACTTCTCATTCCCTCCATGCCTGTAAACCTGTTCTTCATTTTTTCCATTAGCTCCACCTACTCATCTTATTCATGGGTAGAAATCTTCTTTGTTGTCCAAGATTTTTCCCAAATGGTACCTTTTCCAGGCACTCTTAACCCCCTCTTTTTAGGAATTATTTTATGTTCTCTGTGCTTTTTTTATAGTTGTTATTATTTTCAACTTGTCCCAAAATGAAAGAAATAATTTTATAGATATTGATATTAAATGTCCAAGATGATTTTGGATTATCTCTTAGCAAGGAAGTTTTGGAGGTAATTTGTGAAACATTTAGTTTTTGAATAATTCTTTTATGATATTACTTATCCTGAGTATGGATAATTCTGACAGTTTCCACTCACCCACTCACTATGTCGTTTAGCTATCTGTGGCCTTTAGATACTCCCTTCACTCACATCACGGGACTAGGGGTGAGGAATTGAGGTTTTGGTTCTTGATTCCTTGGCTGATCATTTTTATGGTACCAATATCAAAACATAAATGTAATCTGAATATCAACTTACCTTATGCAAAATGAGTATCACAGAAATACAATAAAATACTTTCAAAACCAGTGATTACTAAGACTGTATTAATATAAAGCTATCTAGAGTCTTGTTGGTGTTCCCACATCAACATCTCTCACCTATTTGTTTCAGCACCATTTTGTGCAAACTTCTACCATTGCATTCATCCCACAGTATCAACATCAAAATTGTTTAGAGTGTGCAATTTAGATTTAGATAGGTTTTAGTTCAGCTTCTTACTTGGCTATTTCTTAGTTGTGTGACCTGGGCTAATGTTATTTATCATGTTTGGTCCTTATCTTCATGATCTAGAAAATGGGAACTTTATTAGGAAAAAGTAAAATGAAAAGAATCTAAAGCATCTGGCATGCTGCTCAATATATATCACATTACTCAGTAAATTTATGTTGATTCTATTTCATTAAATTGATCTGGTACATAAGGCATTCCTTCTGCTTCTAATGCTGTGAACTCTTGGAGGAGAGGGATTTCAAATTTAGATTGTTTTATTTTTATAATGTGGAATGTTTGAGTTGTAGTTTTAACCTGCTGTGAACCTCAATAGTGGGCTGATTGTATGAAAGACTAGCATGCTTTCATATTTAAATACAGCAAATTGGATTAGAACACAAATAGCAGTAGGAATTCCCAGAGTAATATTTTTCAATACAAACCATTATCCCTGCCAGCCATGGTATAGACATGGCAAAACTTCTGTATTTATATTTTTGCTTAAAAACAAAATAATTTCACAAACTGTTTTATTATATTTCTCCCAATGGCCAAATTTAATGGTCTAGTGCTTAGAGATGCTTTATTTAAATAAATTTAGAATTTGGTACCATTTTCTTTGTAAGAGTAGTTATAGTAGTAGTTATTTTCTTATGCAAAATGTAAAACACTTTTAATTTTTATACCAATTTTTTTCCTAATCATTCTTTCAGAGATTTAAAATCAGTCTGTAGTTATTTTCAGGCATGTAACTATGTAATACAATGTCTGCCAACTATGGGAGAAGCAACATATAGTAGACAAAGTGAAGGTTGAATGTTGGAAAGTCCTTTGTTTGAATTCTGGCTCTAGGTAAGATCCTAAATCTCCTTGAATACATTCCACACTTGTTAAATGGGGACAATGAGACTTAGTTTTTAGGGTAACTGTGTCAAATGAGTTGAAGCAAATGAAATGTCTGGTGTCTACTATCTTAGTCCATTTTCTGCTGCTATAATAGAACACTACTGTCTAGATAAAATACTTCAGACTAGATAAATTGTAAGCAGTGGAAGGTTATTTGGTTTGTGGTTCTGGAGGCTAGAAAGTCCAAGAGTATGATTTCAACATTTGGTGTGGGCCTCCATTTTGTATTATTCTGGGGCAGAAAGCACATGGGCAAGCAAGCACCTGGGACAGAATGAATCACATTTTCATCCTTTTTATTAGAAACCCACTCCTATAATAGAAGTATTCATCCATTTATGAGGGCAATTGTGACATAATCACATTTTAAAGGTCTCACTTCTGAAAACTATGAAATTTGAAGGAAGAATTCAGTTCATAGCTCCTACTAAATGTTTCTTTTAGTTTCTTTTAAAATCACCTACACTTACATTTCAATAAGATAGGATACTTTTACTTGTTAAAATAGATTGTTGTTACTTTGTTTTCTAGGAGTTTGCCTTTGAATAATCATTATAACTTAATGAAAGACCATATAATGTTTTTAACTTGAAAGGTTATTTTTAATTGCTTTGGAAAAATATTTCTTTCTAGTGTTTTAATATACCCTTTTTTCACAATTACTGCAAATTTACCTGATTAAAAATAATGTGTTCACTCTAGAAAGTCTGGGAAATACAGAAAAACTTACAGAAAAAAGAAAAATCACCTTCAGTTTTATAATTCAATGGAAATGATTAGCATGATGGTTTATTCCACTTATTTTGTGTATATGCATATTATAAGGGGTAGGTTGCAGTTTTATCATGTTGTATGTTTGGATATGTATCTTTCATTTCATGAAGTTAAGATCCTAAAGAGATTCTAGGGTTTTTTCTTTTTTAAACAGTTTTTGATATAGAAATATGGTGAACATTTTATATATTATTATACTTTTTAGAATTGTGATTTTGATGGCAGCAAAGTATTTCATCATGTATTGTAAAATTTATTTAAAAGAATTTAAGAACTTCAGCAGGGACATAATGTTGCACATGTGTGATTCCTGCTGTTCTAGAGTCTAAAATAGGAGGTTAGTAAGTTCAAGACCAGTCTGGGGATTTTAGGAACACTTTATCTCAGAAAATTACTGGTGATGTATATTAGTGCTTGTACACTTACCTAGCCTGCCATGGCTCTGGATTCAATCTTCAGTGTGGGAAATAATACAGAACAAAAACAAACAAAAAAAAACAGTGCTCTTTTTAATCCATTTCTCTTCTTTTTAAGGAGATGCTCTCATGTTATTATTTCAACAGCAAACATATTTATATGTGAATTTCTGTACAATTATAATTGTTTCCTTTGGATAAATACTTAAAATTATAGATTTAAAGGAATTGGACAGCCATGTTTTCAAATTGCCTTTTAGAAAAGAGAGCAATATGTGACTTTATCGAACTGTGTGGATGATTGCTCAATTCCCAACACCCTTGTCATACTGATAATCATATGGTTAACATTTGCCACTTTGATGGAGAATTATGGTATTTTAGAATTTTGTTTACATTTATTTAAATACTCATGGGCTTAAACACCCTTTAATATGATATTTTGATATTTTGATATTTAATATTTATGATATTTTTATCTTCTCTTTAATGAAGTGGCTATGTAAATCTTTTACTACTTTACTAAGATATGTTTACTTTTTTCTTAATAATTCATGAGACTTATGTATTAATTATACACATAATGCAATACATAATATTGGGATAAAAAGCATTTACTGTATTAAGTCTCTTAG
The DNA here is from genome assembly GCA_004027295.1 of Dolichotis patagonum. Taxonomy (NCBI): domain Eukaryota; kingdom Metazoa; phylum Chordata; class Mammalia; order Rodentia; family Caviidae; genus Dolichotis; species Dolichotis patagonum. Next base: position 23,692 of record PVJX010019220.1, on the reverse strand, counting down.
TGTCCTCTAACTGTAAAATAGATGTTTCCCATAAAGTTGAACTTGGTCAGATTTTAAGATCCCTTTTAATCCCAAATCATATGACTGTGACTTATAATCACTGTGATTCTTTTAGCTTCATTAATGAAGATATAATGAATTCCACTCAAAAGTGTTACCCAAACACTTAAGATTCCCTTTATTTTTCTGAGTCCTGAGTCAAGCGAGTTGAAAGATGGAAAGTTGTCATCATTCCCTTCTCAAAATCTATATGTTCCTTCTCTTTAGTATAAAATATAGTTAAGACATTGTTATGCTTTAGGGGGCATGGATATCTTCAATGCACAATTTGCCTAAAATCTTTCTTTAGTAGCCAAACTTTTTGAAAGAGTTTTCTATAATTCCATTTCATTTTAAAATTTTAAATGACTCATCAATACCACCAACATGGATGCAAAAAACTAGGCTCATCCATTGCATGGAACCTCCTAGACTCATAGAAAGCCTTTTTCTGACCTTATCGTAGTCCAGGCAGTTTATATTTGTAATTCTGTGGAGAAGTTACTGGAATTTCAATAAGTTAATTCCAGTCTACCACTTTCAGTGCACTCCATGTTGAAAATAAATACACTAAGCCATATTGCAGTTGTGGGAGCCTGTGATCCTAAGTCCACCAAGAATGATGACTAACTGAACAAAGGCTTCACCTAATGGAAGAGGGGAGTGGCTTGGGGATAAGTGACTGTGAGAATGGCAGAAAGTACATGAATGCTGTAAACTGGGTTAAGTAGGAGGCCTGAAATCAACTCTGCAATATGTAGATAGAAAGATACCCTGAAGGCATAACTTGCATGTCAAGATTGGGGCAATGTTTAGTGTTTTGGGGTCAGCTCTTCAGTTTTGATATGTAGCTTTCAAGCCCGGAGAAGTCATAGCCTCTTTTCTTGAGGCTCATTCTCAGCTGACAGCATGGCATCTCTCAGCCTAGTTCACACATACTGCTTGGGAGCTGTAGGTTGGGGATCATTAATCTATCTCATTGCTCTAAAAACTATACATTGACACCTCAGCTAGACCCATTTGCATTGCTTAAAGCCAGTTGATGAGGTAAGGAAATGTCCTAGCCAACTCTGTACATATCAACACATGGAGGTAGGACCAAATGCGCTTCTTTCAAGGAGAGCCATCCAGATGGTCCTCCACAACTCAAATAAGCAGGACCATGCAGGATCATAGCCCTCCACACACACACTGGTGTAAACAAGGAGATCCATGCCTGATCACATGACCCTCCCCCACCCTCGATACAAGAGTGGGACCATCCACCAATTCCAAACAGTTCTATATTGTCCTTTCCCATGGTATGGGGCAGCAGAGGTGAGAACTAACCAACCAACCAGCTCCTGAACAAGGACAATGTCCAAGTGGAAAAGAGAGAAATCTGATTCCCCAACTGTAAAAATGAAGTTACATTTTTCTTTTTCTCTTCCTTCCAACATTTTTCTCTTCTTTGTCTTTCTTTTATTTCTTCTCTTTTCCTGTCTTTTTTCTTCTTTTTCTGTTCATCATTTTTTCTTGTTGTTTCTTCTTTCCTTTGACTATTCTATGACACTATTAATTTGCTTTTGCTCCTCAGTGTGGAGCTCCATATCAGTTTTTTTCCTCATATCCCATGGACTAATTTTTCAAGTTTTGCTTTTTTTATTTTCTGGTTTCCTGGACTCCTCTATCATTATTAGTATAACGTCTAAGCTTTATGAATTTCTAAATAGCTAGTTAATATCTTTATATAATTGCTATGAATATAATTCTATTTTTAGTAGAAGTAAAGATATTGTATTTTGTAGATATTTAATGTAGGTCAATATTTGGTTTGATTAGTGTTCATATTATAATTACATAGATCTATTTTCTATGGTTAAGTATAGTACAATATTGATACTTGGAGTTTGTCAATATTCTTTGTATTTGATGCTACAATTTATGTTAATTTTATTACTACAGCCAGATGACATAGATACTCCTAATAACAGGTTTTCTTGGGATGACAATGTCAAGATTGCCTTGGTATCATTAACAGTATTATGGCCTATTCTGGAGATATGGGAACTAGGCCAAATACACTGAAAGCCCAGATCCCACATATAGAGTTCAGTGGATCCTGAGACATAGGTGAAGACCAATAGTTAGCTATGTCCAGAGGACACCACTGAAAGGCAGACATCAACTAAAGAGGTCTCCATAGTGGAAACAAGCTTTCCATTACAATGTACTTGCAAGTCTCAAAACACACACACACATGCACGTGCACACACACACATACACACACACATCAAATCAATTAAAAAAATGAAAACATGGAAAGATAAGCCAACAAAATGCTTGCAAAACTACTAGTACCCCAATACTTATCTATGGAACAGTAAAGAGAAGGAAATCAAAAGCCACACACCCAAATTGTTCAAAATCATATCAAGAGAGATAACAAAACTGATTAATAAGGCATTTGGCAGTCTCAAAGAAGATATAAGTAGGTATATACTAGGCCAAATTAACACAATGATCAGTGAGTCTACCAAAGACACTAATAAAAAGCTACAGAGATTAAAAAAAAATTCAAATCGTGAATGACCAACATAGAAATGAATTAGAACCCATAGAAAGGCTCCAAGTACAAATTCAGGAGATTAAATTTCTATTGGAACTATGACAACAGAAGTGACCAATATGAGGACAGTGTTAGAACTAGAAGACAGGGCTGTTGTTTGTGACCAATTAATGAGACATATTTTAAAAACAGGAAGAGAACATGAAAAATGTATCCAACAGCTCCTGCACAACATAAAGAAGACTAAGATTAACTGGAATCAATGAAAAATTAAAAGGCAACACAAATGGCACAAAAAACTTGTTTACTGAAATCTGTTTATCATTTCTGTAACAGTAATTTCATTTGATCTACATATTCTCCTTCTATCTAATCCAAAAGGTAAAAGACATCAAATTATATGCATGTGATACATGCATACTTGTTTATAAGAATGCAATTCATAATAGCTAAACCTTGGAAACAGTATATGTGTCTATCAATGCATGAATAAAGAAAATATAATATTTACTCACAATAAAAACTGATTTTCCATAAAGATAAATTTGAATAATTTGTAGTAAAATGGATGCATCTTAAGAGCATAATGTTTTGAAATAAATAAGACATGCAAACTTGTGGCTTTTCTTATATGAGAAACCCAAAAGGAAAATAAAATATAGACAATAAGACATAGGAGATAAGTTTTCCTGAAATGGGAAGATCAAGAGATGAGGATAGGAGGAGAGGAAAAAGATAAAAAAGTAAATTAAGATTTTTAGGTACACTTATCAACTCCATACAAGGAATCATGCAATTCAAATCATACTAATAATGTTTTAAAATATTGCTTTCATCATTCAATTGAAATTGATCATTAAAGGTCAGTAATGACTTTGATGTCACCAAATCAACATACATTCTCTTCTCTGATTCTTCAGCTGCATTTAAAACTATTAACCATTCTGTCTTGAATTTACAAGTTCTATGAGTCGTATGTTCGTGCCTTTTTTCCTACAGTTGTTCATATTAATATATGTGATATATTAATGTAATATATGTAACATAATAAATGTAATATATATATTACATTAAGTGTAGTTCACAACTAGATTATCATCACTCCCATAAACCATTGCTCCTTCAGTGCATACAATGTCAGAGTATGCCACTGTTGCTCAATTAGTTGTCCTACACAGAAATCAGATAATTATTTTTATTCTGCTCTTTCCAGAATTCAGTCAATCACTGAATCCTGTTTGTCCTGTTAAGGTACATACTTTCCAAATAACTCTTCAAAATATATGACACTTGTTTTCATTCTTTTTCTTGCTTTTGGGAATTGCACATGCTGTTATATATATTTAACAAACCATTCTCTATAATTTAGTTTACCTTGAAAAATCTCCCTTAGCCTCTCTTATTTGTTAGCCATTTCTATGATATTCTCCCACTGTGCCTGCATTTACTCCAATATGGCAATTATTACAATAACATTTTTCATTTTCATTCTATATCTTAAAGTACCTATGAAATTCCATAAAAACTAAAATTAACTATATGGAGAAGTAATTTATATCTATATATTTTAAAAGTAGAAATCAATGAATTTTGATGAATATATGTACATTCCCCCAAAATCAAGGTAGAAAATTTCCAGACCTCCCCAGATTTCTCTTGTGTCTTTTTATTATCAAAGTCTTCGTTTAACCTCTAAACAGGGAGATTACTCTGTTATACTGCAGTGTCTTCAGATGACTGTGGAACTCTGAGTTCTCTTAGTATCATTGGTTGTTTCTTGTTTTGTTTGTTGTTGTTTTTAGAAGACTAAATGATGGATTCTTGGATGTGCATGGTTAGGTTTAGCTTAAGTGTTGTCTTCAGATCCTTACAGCTGCTGTTTCTGCCAGCTAGCACTGCTTCAATATCAGTATTTGGGAGCAGACAAGTTTACAATTGTGACTGGTACTTTTCATATTTAGGAGTGAAGATCTACTTTCTAATGAATATGAGTGTAGGAAAAAGTCACCCTATGGAGGCCATGAAAATAAGAACCCAGCTGAATTTCCAGTATGCTGGAATGAAAGGTCAGGAACTTGAAAGAACGATTCAGACTATCCGTAAATATCTAGGTAATCTTGAGAAAGTCATCTATCTTCCCTTAGCTTGCTTCCTCATTTGAGATTGCTTATTACATTACAGAGTAAGTGTGAGAAACAGATGAGTTAATAGATAGGGAAAAGTACTTTATAATCTATATAGATACAAGTAGTTTCTATTCTTTTGATTTTAATCAGATTTTATATTGTTCCGTTTCCAATATGGAAGCCACCATATCTCATCTGCTTAGTCTTTCTTCAAATTCATCCTTATTGTGATCTATAAACATTTGTCTGTCTGATGAACTTAGCTCTGGCTTTCCTTGAGAAGTAACCTACTGTGATAGACTTTTGGCTTTAAAGTCAATTGTCTATGCCTTATATCCCATTTATGCTGTTTACTGATTGTATGACTATGGAAAGTTATTTGATCGAATCTTACTATCATTTCCTCATATATAAACCAAAATTTCAAACCCTACTTCTCAGGATTAGTGTGAATGAGACCTAAGTAATAAGCATTTAAGCACTAAAAATAAATGACGTCTTAGTTACTTTTCTCATTGCTGAGACAAAATACCTGATGCACAAAGTTAAAAGAGGAAAGGTTTATTATTGCTTATAGAAAGAGACAGAGACAGAGACAGAGAGAGACAGAAAGAGAAAGAGAGACAGAGACAGCAGTCAATTCTGGATCCCATGCCCTTGTTTTTTCCTTAAAATTTTACTTTATGTATAGCCTTTATGTGTAAAAACTCTATGATTACAATGTTAATGCCATTATTGCTATTTGAATAGCATGAAGAAACTAGTCATAAAGTGGTGAAACACCTAAGGTGACACAATGAGTAGAAGACAGAATTGGTTTCAAACCCTGATCTTGTCCCCATCCTCAGACCTACTTTAGCCTGTTTGCCCTTGTAAAGCCTTCAGATTGCTTGTAAAGCAGTGCCATACTCAGAATTGACACATATGGCATGCTTCTGTGACTGAATTAATTCTCCAGTAGCAGGATATGGGGAAGAAGGGAAAGACTCTGGCAAGACACATGCTGAGCAAAGATTTGTCTTCCATGAGGCATTCCAGTCTTAAAAACAATGCTTTACCTAGTATCATTTAAACTTCATCCTTTTCTGCATTCTTCATTGAAAACCAGAGATGGAGGCAGGAGAAAAGCATTCTTTATTTGTCAGTAGGAAATCTATAATTACATGTGAACTGTTATATGTTTCATTTGTACGATGATTTATTGCATTTTAATTGTAATACTCTTTGAAGTGAATTATAAAAATACAGAACATGTCATTGCTTGCCCAAAGAAGGACATATGTATATTTATAGCTTCATCTCTTAGTCACTCTAAAAGGGATCCAACTAGAATGGTCTCTCACTCTCCCTAAAGGCATCAATTTTGTTCCCATTTTAGAGACATTTTGCAATCTGTTACTTGTAGCAAAATAAGAGTAAGAAAATGAAATCAAGAATGGTGCTTTCCTATTAGATAATTCTTATACTATTGGTGTTAAATAGTACACTTGACTTTGAATTTCTTACCAAGACAAGAGAGATTATAAGAACAGAATTATGACTCACATTATCCATTACAAAATTCACATGAATTTCTTAGAAAAAACACAATTTTCATTGACTTTGACATCCAGAATGATAATGAGAAGGCAGGCACTCTTTAAAAAGAGTGTAGGTTATTATGTGACAAACAGCATTCTCACTCACTTTATCAACTCTAAGAAAAAGGTAACCATAGGACTATTTCTTGAGACACTGCTCAATATAGTCCTTTGCTGTCTGTCATGTTGACAAAAGCAATCCTTATGATGCTCAAAAGAGTGTTTTTCTGTGACCTGGCTTTATTCAGGTAGGTTTCAGAACATATTAAAGAGTAAGTTAACTATATATCTCTTACACTCTTTTCTTTGCATTTTCTCCCTCATAACTGAGCTCTTTAGAAATAACTATTGGTAAGGAACTTAAGCTTCAGCTTCTGTTAATTAACTGACTTATAGTGCATACTGACAATGAGTTTTTAAAATAGCCAAAGTTCTATATGATCTTCCAGTAGAAAGTTTCTAAAATCAAATCCTCATTTAATAACCGAAATAATAATAGTCTCAAATAGATATTGTAAATATCAAGTAACATGCTATTATTATAATATTAATAGTGTTAATACAATGCTTAATGGACACTGAGCTATTTCTTGGTGAGAGACTTTTCTAATTTCTTTATTAACATTATCTCATTTAATTTTTACATCAGAAATTTTAAAAATGCATACTATTATTGGGATAATTTGAAAAAATAAAAAAACTGACTGAGATCACTGATTAGGTACCTGATAGAGTAGAATTAAACTGCAGGTGGCTTGAATTCCAGAGTTCTTATTCTTTATAGTTAATCATATGTGCTATTCACTAACTGGCTTAATAGTATCTTAATGGAATCACAACCTAAATTTTTATTAATCAGTACAAGACTTGTATTATCAGAATACTTTTCAAGAAAGTGTTACAAAGCCTGAAAGATTTTATTTGGTGTTTCTTACCACATATCATCCAATTTAAGAAGTTAAGATACACCATTACTTTATGTATTACATGTATTGCTAAGAAATCCTTTCCAATTAAACTGTGATACCAGTCTTTCTTAACTATATTAAATCTTTATTTTATATTCATTGAAAAGTTTCTTTTATCCTTTTTTTTACTCAGAGATTTTTTTCATAGATCTTCCTTGTGAAAAGAAATACACATGGAAATAAAATGTTATTTTTTGAAACTTTTTATGTTTATAAAACAAAACAGAAAGAAGGTAGAAATAATGCAATCAAAAACTAGTAAGACATCAACACTGCATAATATATTACACATTGTTATCTTAGAAGTAGCTGTTCAAGTTACAAAACTGAAGCATAAAAAATGAACACACAATCAAGCAATGACAGCACAATCTATTCTTAATGAACTAACAGAATTAGTAGTATGGTTATCTATCTTTCACATTTAAACATATATAGAGTTATATGTGTATACCTAAAAGTTGTTCTTTACTTTTGAGCACTTTCTTTCTCTTTCATTGTTGCAATATCTATTGTACATTTTGGATCTTATTACTCTTTCAGTTTTTACTATTATAATTTATTTTTTACACTAGAGAGATGATATGGTATTTACAAATTTATCATTTATTTCACTAGTGAGTATAGTCTCAAGTTGCCTCCATTTTCCTATAAAAGCCTCAAGACAATCCTTTTAATAGCTGAGTAATATACCATTGTATAAAAATACCACATCTTTTTCATCCATTCTGTGACTGATGTGCATTTTTGTTGTTTCCAAGAGTTAGCTATTACAAATTGTGGTGCTAAGAACATGGGTGCACATATATCACCATGATATGACCTTTACAGTTTTTCTGAGAAAATACCCAGGAGAGGAATAGCTGGATCAAATAGGGCTTCCAATCCTAGTTTTTTGAAGAATCTCCATACCAATTTCCACAGTGGCTGCACCAGTATACATTCCCACTAACAGCAGAGAAGTGTCCCTTTTTCCCCACAGCCCTGCCAACATTTGTTATTGACTGATTTCTTGATGGCAGCCATTTCTTCTGGTGTGAGATGGAATCTCAGTGCTGTTTTAATTTGCATTTCTTGAATTACCAGTATGGTGAACATTTCTTCATGTATTTTTTTGCCATTTGTATATATTTATGTGAAAAATGAATATTCATCTCAGATGCCCATTTTTGGAATGAGTCTTTGAATTTGGGGGGGCTTCATGTTTTTCAATTATTTATGTTCTAAATATAGTCTTTTATCTAAGGGATTGTGGGCCAAAATTCTTTCCCATTCTGTGGGTTTTCTTTACAAATTGTTGGTGATTTCTTTTGACGTACAAAAACTTTTTAATAATATGAGATCTCAGTTGATGATTCTTTGAAGTACTTCCCGTGCTGTTTGTGTTTTGTTTAGGAACTCTTTGCATACTCTTATGTATTCAAGATGTCTACCTCCCTTGTCTTACAGAAGATTTGGTGTTTCTGTTTTAATATTTAGATCTTCAATCCATTTTGGCTTTAGTATAGTGCTTGATGATAGACATGGGTCTAGTTTCAGTCTTCAGCACGTGGAAAGCCAATTTTTCCAGCACTATTTATTAACGAGGCTATCTTTCTTCCAGTGAACAAATTTAGTCCCTTTGTCAAATATAAGGTGGCTGAGTGTCTTTGTTTTTGTGTTTGCATCTTCTAATCTGTTCCATTGATCCTCAAGTCTATTTCTTTGTCAGTATCATGCTGATTTTATCACTGCCATTTTGTAGAATAATTTCAAGTCAGGGATTGAGATGCCTCTTGCCTTGTTTTTGTTGCCCAGAGTTGCCTTTGCTGTTCTAGGTTTCTTCTGTTTCCAAATGAATTTTAGGAATGTTTTTCTCTACTTCTGTAAGGTATGCTAGTGATATTTTTTATTGGGATTGCATTAAATCTGTACAACGGTGTTGGGAGTATGGCCATTTTCACTATGTTGTTTCTTCCTAACCAAGAGCAAGGGATATCTGTCCATTTTCTAATATCCTCTTCAGTCTGCCTTTTTAGAGTACTGTAATTTTCAGTGCATAAGTCTTTTTAACATTCTTTGTTAGGGTGATTCCTAAGTATTTCCTTTTTTGGATGCTATTGTGAAAGGTATTATTTCCATAATTTCTCTCTCAGTGAGTTTGTTGTTTGTGTACAGGAATACTATTGACTTTTGAGTTTAGACTTTGTATTCACCTACACTGCTGAATTTTTTTTATTAACTCTAGTAGTCTTTTGATGGAATTTTTAGGGTCTTCTATGTAGAGTATCATGTCATCTGCAAACAGTGATAATTTAACTTCTCTCTTTCTTATCCTTATTCTTTTTACTTCTCTCCCTTGTCTGATTGCTATGGCTAATGTTTTCAGAACTATATTGAATAGGAATGGTGATAGTGGACATCCTTGTCTTCCTGATTTTAGAGTAAAAAGTTTGAGCTTTTGTTCATTTAGCATAATGTTGTTTGTCATAGATGGCCTTTATCAGATTGAGGTAGATACCATCTATTCCGAGTTTCTGTAGGTTTTTTTTTTTTATCATGAACAAGTGTTGGACTTTATCAAAAGCTTTTTCTGGGCCTATTCAGATGATCATGTGACTTTTATCTTTGGCTCTGTTGATGTGGTTATTACATTTATTGATTTGCATCTGTTAAACTATCACTGCATTCCTGGGATAAATCCCACTTGGTCTTGATATATAATATTCTTAATGACTTGCTGCATTCTACTTGCCAGTATTTTATTGAGAATCTTTGCATCATTGTTCATTAGTGAGATTGGCCTATAGTTCTCCTTTTTGGTTGGATCTTTCTCTGGCTTTTGTAGCAGAATAATACTTGCCTTCAGGATTGAGTTAGACAGGATTGCTTCTCTTTCCATTTCATTGAAGAGTTTAAGGAGTATTGGCATTAAGTCTTCTCTAAATTTCTTGTGGAATTCAGCAGTGAATACATCAGAACCTGAACTTTTCATTGTTGATAAGTTTTTGATCACAATATCAGTTTCAGTAGCTGATATTGGGTTATTCAGAATTGCTGTATCTTCTTGAGTCAATTTTGGTAATTCATATGTTTCTAGAAATCTGTCCATTTCCTCTGTGTTTTCCACCCTATATGAGTAAAGATTTTCAAAGTATATATTCACAATCTTTTTAATTTCCACAGAATCTTTAGTAATATCTCTCTTTTCAGTCTTTATTGCATGAATTTGAATTTTTCTTTCTTTTTAATAATAATATTTGCTAGGGGTTTATCAATTTTGTTTATCCTTTCAAAAAGCCAGCTCTTTGTATTGTTTACTTAGTCTCAATTGCATTAATTTCTGTTCTGATCTTTATAATTTCCTCTCTTCTACTAGCTTTGGATTTTACTTGCTGTTCTTTTTTAGAAGCTTGAGATGAAGCATTAGGTTGTTTATTTATGCTAATTTTGTTTTTTTAATGTGACAACTTATTGCTATATATTACCCAATTAGGACCACTTCCATTGTGTCCCATAGGTTTCAGTATGTTGCATCTGTGTTTTCACTGAATTGTAGATACTGCTTAATTTCTTCTTTAATTTCAACTGTAACCCATTGATTGTTCAAGACTTTGTTATTTAATTTCCATGTATTTATGCTGGTTTTTAAATTTCTTTTGCCAGTAATTTCTAATTTCAGTGCACTGTATGCATGAGATAATTTTAATTCTTTTACATTTACTTAAGAAAGTTCTATGGGCTAATATATGGTCTATTTTGGAGACTATCCCATACACAGCTGAGAAAAATGTGTGTTCTGATGTCATTGGGTGAAACACTGTGTAAATGTCTAAGTACATTTGTTCACAGGTTTGATTCAGTTCTGTTATTTCTTTGCCAATTTGTTGTCTAGTTGATCTATCTCTTTATGACAATGGATATGAAGGTCCCCTATTATAATTGTGTTCTTGTATACTTGGTTTTTCATGTCTATTAGTATTTATCTTATTTAGTTTGGTGCTCCTGTATTTGGTGCATATATGTTCATGACTGTTAACTCTTCATCTTGAATTATTCCCCTGACAATTTTGTAGTGACCTTATCTCTTCTGATCATTTTTGGTTTGAAGTTCACACATTGCTACCCCTACTTTTTTCTGGGTTCCTGTCACATGGAATACTGTTTTCTATCCTTTGACTTTTAACCTATGAGTTTCCTTTTGAGTCAGATGTGTTTCTTGTGTACAGCATATTGTTGGATGATGTTTATTGATCCATTCTGTCAAGCTATTTCATTTGATAGGAGAATTGAGACCATTTACATTTATGGATATAACTGTTATGTACTAGCTCGACTTTGCCATGTTATGTTCTAGTTGTTTGCTTTCTGCTTTTCCCCATTGTTTAATTGCTTGACCTACCTGGTAGTTACTTTCTGTTGTTGTTCTGGAGATTGTGGTCTTTTTTTTATCTCTATTATGTCTTTCAATAGTCTTTCTAGAGTTGGTTTGTGAACATTAATATCTTCAGTTGTTCTTTGTCATGGAAGTACTTTGTTTTTCATTAAATTTCAAAGTAAGTTTTCAGGGTACATCAATCTGGGCTGAAGACTGTTTTACTTCATGGCTTGAAATACCTTACTCCAAACTTGTCTTAACTTGAGGGTTTGTACTGAAAAGTCTGCCATGATTCTAATGGGCTTTTCTTGACAGATGAGTTGTGTCTTTTCTCTAACAGCTTTTAGTATTCTGTTTTTATGCTGTATGTCTGGCATCTTAACTATCATATGTCTGGGGGTAGGTTTATTTTGGTTATGAATGTTTGGCATTCTATATGTCTCACTTATCAGTATATCAGATTCTCCATGTTTGGGAATTTTTTTGCTATTACTTCTGTGAATAGTTTTGTTATGTCATTTGCATTGACCCCTGCATCTTCATTGATGCCTATCCATCTTATATTGTTTCTCTGTATTACCTTGAAGCTTTTGTATTGTCATTTCATGCTGCCTTCTTATTTTTTAAAAGTTCTTTCCTTTCATGATTGCTAGCTGTGATCCTGTCCTCAAATCCGAAGTGCTATCCTCAGCTTCATTCAAATGGTTTAACGAGCTTTTAATAGAATATTTATTTATTGGATATCTCTTTGAATTTGTTTCATGCATTTTTCTTCTTTTCTATATTGTTCATTCAAGATTTCCATCATTTTCCCATGCTCCTGTACATTTTTTAAAATCTCTGTCTTCTCTAGCTTTCCTGAGTAACTCCTTCATTAAGGTTGTCATTTCTGTCTTTATATAAGAGATTATTTCTAATCTGATTTACTCTATAGCCTCATGGATTTGTTTCTTTATTTCACTTGCTATCTTTTCAGAAATTTCAAGTGTATGATTTTTAACATAATGTATTTCAATGTCTTCTATACTTGTTCCTGGTGGACTAGATGTTTGACGTTGTATTTTGCTTTTTCATTTTGTCATTTCAACCTCTTTCAACCCTACTAGTCTAAACTGTCCATAGTCTTAGGGTCCTACTATGTGGTTAATATTTGTCCAATTGCTGAGTCCCACAATGAAGAGGAGGGCAAGTCTCCTGAATTCCTTCTGCAGGGCCTATTGGGTGAGTACTATATTCTTCCTAGGCTAACTAGCATAGGAGTACTGATGTAAGTCAACCCTTAGTTGCTGCTATTACTATGGCTTCACGTTGTTCTATGCTCCCAGATCCATCTGGCTATAGTTTTTGCCTCAGCTGGGACCCTATTGTATCACTGGGTGTCTGGTAAGCCCTTTTGATTTCTTCCAGGTTTGGAGAGACCTTATTGGCACTCTCCTCAACTTACCTGGTGTTAGCTGTATGGAGGAAGGATTCACACTTCCTACAGCTGGAGGGGGGACTTTGCTACTGCTCCTGTTTACTCACTGTGGTCCTTTATTTGAGGGAGAAATTCACCATACTTTTACAAGCCTGTTGAGGTCCTCTGTGTGCATGAGAGTTTACTGAGTCTCCCATCAGCCCAGCAAGGTTAATCCACAACCATCCAATTATAGGGGTCGAGGGGGATGGGCAGACAACAATCCACAGCCCTCCTAGGTGTGGGGTGGTAAAGGGATGAAGCAGCCAGAGATCCCCGGCTGCCCCAAATCCAGGCGGTGGGGTGGGTAGGGTGAGGAGGAAGGGAAACCAAGGATCCACAGCTATCCTTTAAGGTATTTAAAAAAAACTTGAGATTAAATTCTTCAGAATTACACTTGTCTCAGATGTCAGTAGGCACATTTGTCACATAGTACCATCTTATACCTTCAAGAACATGGTGAGATACTCTTTCTTCAGAGTAAATACTATCATTTTTTGTGTTCTCTCAAGTTACTGATGTATTGATAAGTTTTAATAGGTATACTAAGGTCATGTCAGTGGGTCATGACTATCACAGAAAATGAGAGATATACTTGGATTTCAGGGATGTTTAATGAGGGTGGGAAAAATATGTGTTTTAAAATTGGCCATTAATTTTGTTTGATTATGTGTGTGCTTTGGTTGGCTTTAAATGCTAGCAGTATCAAAGAGGATTATCACTATAAGTTTTGCTTATATTAATTTAATTATAATAATTATCAACTATATATATACATGTAGAATTTTCAAATAAATAATATATGTCCTCTGTTCACTAATTTAATTTTTTCCACATGCAGAATAAATTCCATGATTCTACTTTTTTACTAACTGAGGTACCATTAGAAGATAAAAGTGCGATAGTAATTATTTTATTCTTAAAACCATACAAAAGGATTCTATAATACACATTTTATAAAAAGACAAACAAAAGAGAAAATAGACACATGCATTAATTTCATCGTTCACATTAATATTTTATGTGACCACGCAAGTTCTCAACTTGTAATATCAAAAGAATTATTGCATGTTGTCTAAGAGTACCTCCTACTCAAATGGGATTTATTCTTTAATGCTAATTGGTGACTTGACATTATGTGCTGATTATTTCAAATATTATATAATATCTTACTAAATTTTCATAAAAGTCTACTTCTATTTTATTAAAATTTTTTATAAAGGGAAAACAAACCAAAACAAAACAGAAAAAAAGGGTAGCAACAATACAAATTTCCAAATTAAAAAAAAATCATTATTTGATAACTTACATACTGTCATCTAGGAAATAGCTGTTCAAATTACAAAATTAAAACTTGCAAAGTACACATTCAAACAATGATACTGTTAATAATTCTGCTCCATGATCTAACAAAACAGTAATATGGTCATTCATCTTACACAATTAAACATACATGCAATTATATCCTTTAGAACACTTTCTTTTCCTAAGTATTTCATTTTTTAGATGCTATTGTGAATGGCAATATTTCCATAAATTCTCTCTCGGTGAGTTTCTTGTGTGTGTACAGGAATGCTATTGATTTTTGAGCATTGATTTTGTATGCAGCTACACTGCTGAATTTGCTTATTACATCTAGTAGTCTTTTAATGGAGTTTTTGGGGACTTCTAGAGTATCATGTCATCTGCATATAGTGATAATTGAACTGCTTCCTTTCCTATCTTTATTCCTTTTATTTCTCTCTCTTGTCTGATTGCCCTGGCTACTGTTTCCAGAACTATATTGAAAAGGAGTGGTGATAGTGGACATCCTTGTCTTGTTCCTGATTTTAAAGTGAAAGCTTTCAGTTTTTGTCCAATTAGTATGTTTGCTCTTGGTTTGTCATAGATGGCCTTCATAAGGTTGAGGTAGACACCATGTATTCCGAGTTTCTGAAGGATTTTTATCATTAACATGTGTTGGACTTTAGCAAAAGCTTTTTCTGCATCTACTGAGATGACCGTGTGGTTTTTGTTTTTGGCTCTGTTGATATGGTGTATCACGTTTATTGATTTGCATATGTTAAACCATCCCTGCATTCCTGGAATGAACCCCACTTTGTCAGGATTTATAATCTTCTTGATGATTTGCTGCATTCTACCTGCCAGTATTTTATTGAGAATCTTTGCATCAGTGTTCAATAGTGAGATTGGCCTATAGTTCTCCTTTTTGTTTGGGTCTTTCTCTGGTTTTAGTATGAGAGTAAACTTGCCTCCAGTAATGATTAAGGGAGGATTGATTTCTTTTCAATTTCATTGAAGAGGTTAAGGAACATTGGCATCAAATCTTCTCTCAATTTCTTGTCCAATTCAGCCATGAATCCATCAGGACCAGGGCTTTTCTTTGTTGGTAAGTTTTTTATTATGTTTTCCATTTCAATAGGTGATATTGGGTTATTCAAAATTGCTATATCTTCTTGGATGAGCTTTGGTAGTTCCTATGTTTCTAGAAATCTGTCTATTTTCTCTGTGTTTTTGACTCTGTGCATAGAGATTTTCAAAGTAGGTATTCATGCTCTTTTGAATTTCCATGGGATCTGTAGTAGTTCCTCCCTTTTCAGTCCTTATTGTGTTAATTTGGGTATTTTCTTTCTTTTTCTTTATAAGGTTAGCTAGAGGTTTGTCAATTTTATTTACTCTCTCAAAAACCAGTTTTTGATTCATTAATTCTTTGTATTTTTTTTTACTTTCAATTGCATTGATTTCTGCTCTAATCTTTACTATTTCTTCTCTTCCATGAGCTTTGGGTTTAACTTACTCTTCTCTTTCTAGAAGCTTGAAATGAAGTATTAAGTTGTTGATTTGTGCTCATTCTGTTTTCTTGATATGACAATTTATTGCTATATGTTTCCTTCTTAAGACAGCTTTCATTGCATCCCACATATTACAACATTATTCATTTTCATTGAATTGTAGGTATTGCTTTACATCATCTTTAATTTAATCTGTAGCCCACTGGTTGTTTAAAATGTTGTTATTTAATTTCCATGTATTTATGCAGGTTTTGCAATTTCTTTTGCCATTAATTTCCAATTTCAGTGCACATGGTCAGATATTATATATGGGATAATTTCAATAGACTTGTATTTACTTAAGAATATTTTATGGCATAATATATGGTCTGTTTTGGAGAATGTCCTGTGGGCAGCTGAGAAGAACATGTATTCTGATGTGGTTGAGTGGAATATTCTGTAAAGATCTACTAAGTCCACTTGCTCACTGGTATCATTCAGTTCTATTACTTGTTTGCTGACTTTTTGTCTAGTTGATCTATCTCTTTGTGACAATGGGCTGTTAAGGACCCCTGTAATAATTTTGTTCTGGTGTACTTGGTTTTTCATGTTCATTAGTATCTGTCTTATATAGTAGGGTGCTCCTGTGTTTGGTGCATATATATTTATAATTGTTACTTTTTCCTCTTGAATTTTTCCATTTATGAGTAGGTAGTGACCTTCTTTGTCTCTTTTACTCATTTTAGGTTTGAAGTTCACAGTGTCTGCAAATAGAATAGTTACCCCTGCTTTTTTCTGGGTTCCTGTTGCATGGAATACTATTTTCTATCCTTTGTCTTTTAATCTAAGAGTTTCATTTTGGGTCAGATATGTTTCTTGTATACAGTATATTGTGGGATCAGATTTCTTGATCCATTCTGTCCACCTATTTCTCTTGATAGTCAAATTGAGGCCATTTAGATTTATTGATATCACTGATATGTACTGGCTCAACTTTTCCTTGTTATGTTCCAATTGTTTGCTTTCTGCTTTCCCTCCTTATTTAATTGCTTGTCCTACCTAGTGTTTTCTTTCTGTTGTTCTGGAGTTTTTGGTCATTTTTATCTCTATATATTATGTCTTTCAACACTCTTTCTAGGGTTAGTTTGTGGACGTGAATTTTTCTGTTGTTCTTGGTCATGGAAGTATCTTGTTTCTCCATTAAATTTGAATGAAAATTTTGCTGGGTATATCAGTTTGGTTTAAAGTTTTCTTTGAGGGCTTGAAATATCTCACTCCAAGCTCATCTTGACTTGAGGGTTTGTGCTGAAAAGTCTGCTGTGATTCTAATGGGCTTTTCTTGATAGGTGAGTTGTATCTTTTCTCTAACAGCTGTTAATATTCTGTTTTTGTGCTATATGTCTGAGATCTTAATTATTTTATGTCTGGGTATAGATTTAATTGGGTTGTGACTGTTTGGCATTCTATATGCCTCACTTATCTGCATATAAGGTTTTTCCCCATGTTTGGGAACTTTTCTTCTGTTATTTCTGTGAATATTTTAGTTATGTCATTTTCATTGACTCCAGTGTCTCCACTAATGCCTATTAATCTTATATTGTTGCTCTTGGCATCATCTTGAAGCTTCTAGATTGTCATTTCATGCTGCTTTGTTATTTTTAAAAGTTCTATCCTTTCATGATCACTAATTGTGATCCTGTCCTCCAGGTCTGATATCCTATCCTCATCTTCATTTAAACAGTTTTGCATGCTTTGAATACAATTTTTTGTTTTTGGGATGTCTCTTTCAGTTTGCTTCATGGATTCTGCTTGTTTTCTATATTGTTCATTCAAGGTTTCAATCAGTTTCCCATGCTCCTGTACTTTTTTCTCTATTTCTTCTTTAGCTACACTCAGCAACCGCTTTACTAAGGTTGTTATTTCTATCTTTACATGGGAGATATTCTAATTTGATTTTTTCTATGGCCTCACAGAGTTGTTTTTTTTATTTCATTTGCTATCTTTTCAGAGATTTCCGGTGGGCTACTTTTGGAGTCCTCTATTTCAATGTCTCCTGTACTTGCGCAGATGGTCTAGATGCTTGAGATTGCATTTTTGTTTTGCCATTTTCCTCTTTTGAGTTAGTGTTTGATCCTTCAGACCCACTAGTGTCAACTGTTGGTAGTGCGTATCTTGGTGTCCTACTGTAAGGTTGATGATTGTCCAGTTGCTGGGTCCCACAATGAATAGGTGTGCCAGTCACTTGACTTCCTACTACAAGGCCTGTTGGGTGAATCCTATATTCGTCCTGGACTGACAAGCCTAGTAGTATTGATGTAAGTCAACTTTTAGTTCCTGCTAGTACTTTATCTTCAGGTTATTCCAGGTCATCAAATCTCCTTGTCTGTAGTGTTTGTGTTGGGTGAGGCCCTACTGTGTCCCTATTGTGTGCCTGTGTGTCTCATAAGCCACTTTGATTTTCTTCAAGTTGGAGGAGTCCTTTTTGACACACTCCTCACTCTGCCTGATGTTTTCTGTTTGTAGAAAGTGGTCACCCTCACTCTTGTCAGATTTACCAATGTCTTACAGTTAGTGGGAGGGAGCTTTACTACTGGCCCTATTTACCCACTGTACACCTCTATTTTAGGGGCATACTCACCACACTGACTGGAGCCAGCTGTGATCTTGTTTTTGTGAGGCAGTCACTTAATATCCCTTCAAGCTAACACAGATAGTCTGCTGTTGTCTAGGGTTCCTCAGGGCACAGAGTTGTAAGTTGCCTCACTGGCTGGGATTTCACAGGAGCACATGCAGTCAGTACCCAGAGGTGCATTCTAGACCCTGCTTGTTGCTTGGAGTTCACCGGTTAAGCCCACTGGTACCTCTCATGGACCTTGGGGTGGTATCAGACACAGGGCGTGGTCTTACTGCCTGGATGCGGATTCCAAGTTTGCCGCATGCATGCTGGGATTCTGCAAGGGTGCACATAGTCTGGTCCCAGGGTTGGTTCTGACTGTTTGGAGTTTGCCAAGAATAGTCTGGTGAGGCCCGCTGGTCCCTCTTGTGAGCCTTGGGGTGGTATCAGACACTGGGTGCAGGGTGCGGTCTTAGTGCTTTGTCATGGAATTCCAAGTTTGCCCTGTGCGTGGGGATTCCACAGGAGGGTGCACAGTCAGGGTTCAGAGTGTGTTCAGGCTGCTTGGAGTTCACTGAGCATAGTCTGGTTAGGCCCGCTGGTCCCTCTCAAGAGCCAAAAGTCTACTTTTATATCTATGTTATAATCCAGATAACAAATCTCTGAATGTTAGTGAATTAACTTAAAAATTGGCTAATGAACAAGTCAGCTTTTCCATTGCTCAGACATTAACCCTAATGTTCACAACTTAAAAGAGAAGAGGTTTAATGTGGCTATGGTTTTAGGAAAGCCAAATACAAGATCATAATTCTGCATAATGCAATGATCCCTTTCCAAAAGTATCAGCATTCCAGCACTTCTTTCAAAAGTCCAAGTCTAAGTTTTTCTGGGATTTAAGGCAGGCTCTTAGCTGTGAACTTCTGCAATTTCAAAAGAAAGTTACAGAATCCAAAGGTACAGTGGCACAGGTTTAAGCTTTTCCCACACAAAAGACTTGGGGAATAAGGAGATAGAAAAGAATTAGTCTAAATTAAGACTAAAACCTACCACAATGAACATTAAATCCTGTAGCTCCTTCACACATGCACTATGTGTGCATCCAGCACACGTAGTAGTAAAATATGAGTTCCAGTGGGGTTTAGCGGTCACACTACTGTGGCCTTGCTAGTTGCAGCCCACACAGCCTGTGTCTTGTGCAACTTCATTCACAGCCTGCACCTTTCCTTTGTGTGTGTTCCATTTTCCTGGCGTCTCTGCCCTCCATAGTCTCCACAGAACCTTTAGCTCATGCCCAGGTTTTCACACATTTCTCTCTCACTAACTCACACATTTCCTGGCAAAAGGAGCAGCCAGGCCCCCCAGAACTATGGCTGCAGGAACCCCTGGATGACTTGAAAGCCAGTTCTTTCTTGAGTAGCATCCTAGGGTTTCTCTTATCAAATGAAAGGTTTGCAGTTTTGCTCACTTGAGCTTGCAGTGAGTGGTGTAATCTGATTTCCAAGATTTCCTCCTTTCAGCTCCCTTCTTCTTCTTTTTCTCCTGCCCCTTATTTTCCTTCCTCTTTTCTTCCTTTGTTCAATTAAAAAACCCCAAATTTCATAACAAAATAATGACTAATACACTGTTTCATTATCTTCAATGTAATTACTCAAAGTACAAAGCATAAGCCAAAAATATTCTTATAAAAAAGAAAAAAGTTAACACCAAAAACTTTTTCAACATACTAAGAACTGCAAATTAAAGCTACACTGAGATATATCCAAGAAAGCATGGCTAGCACCTAAAAATCTAATAAAAAATGCTGCTGAGGATGTGGGGAAAGGGACCTCATTTACATTGTTGGAGGAATGTAAACAACTAAAACCAGCAAGAAGATAGCTTTCTTCTCGCTACACAAAGTACTCTGTTGCTTTATAATGGTGCTAATTTCTTCAGAAACCATATTTTCTTCAGCAACTTCATATTAGTTCCTTTTGAGACAAAGTTTAAGTTTTGATAACTTTTCCTACTCTGCTTTTTGCCCCTGATTATCATTATAAATTGGGTTAAAAGCAGCCAGCAATACCCCCCATGCCACACAGCCTGCATCTTAGGCCTCTTTGAAATTTCATTCCCTAAATTAGTTACTTCACTACCCTTAATCTAAGTCTTCCATGAAATCTTTGCAAATGGTCAAAAGTTAGACACAAATTTCTGCCAGAGGACAATTACATATGGCTTCTCATCCAACTATCAAAGGAGTCTTTATTCCCAACTGAAACCTCCTGAGCATTGCCTTTACAGTCTACATTCTGTTTTTATGAGCTCTGCAGAATCATTCATCCAGCTTTGCTTACAACTTTAGGGTTTTCTAGCTCACATTTCTGAGTATTCCAACCCTCTTCTGTAAGCCAGGTTCAAAGCATTCTAAATCATAAATTGTCAGTTACAGGCACAATGATGACCCCACTTCTGGTACCAAGTTCTCAGAATTAGTCAGCTTTCCTGTTGCTTAGGTACAATATTCAACATCCACAATTTAAAGGTGAAGAAGTTTAATTTGGCCCATAGTCTCATTGAATTCAATCCATTATTGACTAGTTACAAAATTGTTGGCAAAAGTTGATGGCAGAGCAAAGATGCTCAGTTCATGATGGCAGGGAAGTGGAACAGGGGAACAGTGCCATAGAAGAAAGGAAAAGGGATGAGATATAAGATGCAATATTAAACCTTTGTGATCCATTCTGAAACATTCAGAAATATCTCCACCAATCCAATCAGTGGACAAGCTTAATTGTCATATTGCTAAGCAAGAAATGTTCAGATTCTGAGCATGTATTAATTGGTTCCAATCTCAGGTGCCTTATATTAATTATTTGTATTGTGTTTTTCAGGCTGATTTAAAAAATTTAAATCAGCAGAAGCCAGGCAAAGATAGGCAGTTGCTAGGATTATAAAACTTGTACCTTATATTGTTTGAAATGCCAAACTCAAAGACTGCATCTCAATTTAATTTAAAAAGCCTTTCTTGAGAAAGTTATTCTTTAGTGTGTCCTGAATTCTAGAGAAATAGAGATAAATTATGTCAAGCTTTGTTACTGGGAAACTCACTGTTTAGTCAAATACCTCTCAAAATATAGTTTTTTAAGTTTAGGAGTTCATTTATTATTTAACAGATATTAATTGAGATCAAATTTATGGTGGGAGTAGAATATAATGCACTACTGCAGAAGAGAGGTACAAGGGCTCTTTTGCATTAATGAGGTAGTATTGACTTGGATTATTCAGTAGAAATAAAAATAAGTTAAAGGGATAGATAGATATAGATATAGATATAGAAATAGATATAGATATAGATATAGATATAGATATAGATATAGATATAGATATAGATATAGATGATGTAGATAGATAGATATAGATATAGATATAGATATAGATATAGATATAACATTGGAAAAATTTGGATTAAGTCAGTGTTCTGGAGTCTAGCTGTTCAAGGTATGGTGACATTAGGGAATTTTAAAAATCCAGAAATGTAGGTAGAAAAGGAGAATTGGCCCTTTGATTTGAAAATGTCAAATGTCAAATATTTGTGAGATCTCTAAGGAAGAGTAGAGTTTGGGTTATACAAGGCTGAAGTCCAGACAAGAAGTTTGAGCTAAAGACATACATTTTAGTTTGTTAGCAAGTTAAAAGTTGGATGTGTCTTCTAAAGGACAACACAGCACAATGGCCCTTAGAACTGACTGTTGAGAACATAATTCTGTATTCCTGTTTCATTATACTCTTTCCTCCAGAGAAAGATTTGCTAAGAGTACGCATGTCTTGCCACCTGGCAACAGTTTATCACCTGGTCAATAATTATATCCTTAATGTCAATGCCAGCAAAAGAGGGAGGGGGGAGAAAAGAGAGAGAGAAAAGTGTGTGTGTGAGACAGAGAGAGAGAGAGAGACAGAGACAGAGAGAGAGGGAGATAGAGGGAGAGAGAGAGAGAGAGAGAAACAGAGAGACACAGGCAGACAGACAGACAGATGGAAAATCTGCCTGCTTTGGATCTAGTAAAATACGTTCCACTTAAAGTAACAAACTTCCATCAAAAATATTTAATACAGTACTTGTTTGAGGCTAAAGGTCTGGGCTGGAGATTTAATTCATTTCTGATAGGCAAGCCATTCCCATGTAAGAAATGATTTATTTTTGTATGAGATAAAGATGAATTAATAAACAGGGTATACTGGAGTCCCTTTTATTATGCAGATTGTAGGAAAACCAAAATTGGCTATATTGGGAGATGAATATTTGGTCATTTCAGAATTGTAGCAACAGAATGTTCTCATCCCTGGAGGAACACTGGGACCTCCTCAGAACTAAAATATTAACAAAAGTAGAGGACATTTGCTGTTCTCTAAGTGTTCTTCATTTAGTCTGAAGATTTATAATGAGTGCATGGGAAGCAACAGAGATAGAATCCCAACTCTGCCAATGTTCAGTCTGTAACTTTGGGCAAGCTACTCAAATTTTTTGATCTCTATTTGTATTTTACATTAGAGAGGAAGATCCATTTAGTGTTAATGTCAATAATAAATGAAAAACAAAGGAAAGCAAATATTTATAAGCATCTTCTCTATCCTGATACATTTCTCCAGATTTCTTACCTAAAACTAAAATAGTTATACTTTTTCTCTGGTTAATGTATGAAGATGTTCATTCCTTTTATAAACATGACTCATAGCCTTTCCTCAATGATATCCAGTCAAGTCTTGGAATCATATATTTTACTAAATAATTAAAATGTGATATAAATGTCTTAATATATGGATGTTATAGAGACACAAAATAGTGAACACTAGATTCTATCGTGACAACTTAAAAAGTATCTCCCAGAGGAGAAATCACTTGATTTTAGGGTTTAAGAATGAGAATTACTTAACAGAGAAAGAAAGAAGGACTTAACACCTTAAGTAGATGGGTTAAAGGGATCAGAATGAGCAGTACCTAGAGACATGATAATACATAGCGTATATTCATGGCACCATGAAGAACCCCCAAAGTGAGAATGTGGGTTGACGGAATGTTAGTTGCTCAGTTTAACTTGGGGCCATAATATTAAGGAATTGAAATGTCAAACTCAACTTTATGCTGTAAGAGTCAATACTGTTTGTTTTCATTAAAATGAACATTACAATGAATGTGAGGCATACACATATGAATAATGGAGATTTTGGGGTTTCAAAATTTCAAGTCAGAAAG
>PVJX010019219.1:0-35213 GCA_004027295.1 Dolichotis patagonum | reverse complement strand
CTTTTGTCATTTTTCTATATTTCCTTACTTTGAGCAGTGTTCCAAAGCTTTCTCTGCATGTGTGGCGAATTACCTCTTACACCCTCAGTTCCTGGAGGGGCAGTGGCTCCCCCACAGGCTCTTGGCTTCCTCACAGGGTCCTAACTCCCCTCTGTGGGCTCCTGGCTCCCTAAGTTGTAAGGCGAATGCTGGGTGTGGCCACCCAAGTGCCTGTGGAATCTCAGGCAGGCCAGGCCACCATGCTTTGTCCCAGGCAGGTCTCTAGGAGGTTCCCTGCAAGTGAAGGGCCTACAGGTCCCAAAGAGTCAGGCCAGAATGTTGGTTTCTGAAAAGTTCCTGGTCCCAAACAGACCTGGCCAAGATGCCAGTCTCCACAATATTCCCAATCCAAACAGCCCGGGCCACTCTGTGGGTCTGACAGTTTCGGGTCCCAAAGAGACAGGCTGCGATGCTGCTTTCTGGGAGACTTCTTGGCGGTGAAGGGTGGGGCTACAGGCCCAAACAGACCTGGCCCAGATGCCGGTCTCCAGGCAGTTCCCTGTGGATGAAGAGCGGGCCTACCAGCCCCAAAGAGTTGCGCCAAAATGCAGGTCTGCGCAGACTTTCGATCCAAATAGCCCAGGCCACTCTGCAGGTCCGAGAGGTTCGGGTCCCAAAGAGACAGGCCGAGATGCTGCTTTCTGGGAGACTTCTTGGGAGTGAAGGCAATGATCTGTCTTTCAACAAACTGTCAATTGAACCTTTTAAAACTAAAGACTACATAAAGATGTTGAGTTTGTGTCAATTTAGGGAATTAACTACTAACAAAAACAGAGACCACAGGAAATAATACAATCCTCAAACTGACAGGGGTTGAGATAGTTGTTATGCAGTGGAAATATGCCATGGATCAGCTACTCCTTTCAGGATGAAGAGAGAGAAGCTTCAAACTTAAGAAACCTTACTATTAAGAACCCTCACATTTAAGATGCTTCAAAGTGATTTTTTTGCTCTTAATTTTCAGGAACCAGTGTTTTCACTCAAGGGGCTGAAGTCTCTGTGTATAAAGTGGGGCAGTTGGCTGGCTCCCTAGTTTGGTATCTTTGAGTTCTAATTTATATTCTGTATCTTTTGATTGGCATTCACACATGTTGTCTAGCCAAAAATAGGAGGTGTAACTCACCTAATACAATGCACAGTTTTACAACAATAAACTTCTCTCTAGCCACCCAAGTTCATAGCTGTCTCCCTCATCCTTGAACGCCTCAGTGATTGTGGCCCATAAACCTCACTATGATACCCAGCTGGACAGTGCTGTCATTCTCCGAAGAAAAAAGGTTTGTTATTTCATATCCTGAATGCCCCGAAATATAACTTCATGTCGTTAATATCTCCCACTCTGTTAGAGTCTGAATGTTCCTCCACGGCATTGACATTCTGCGCCTCAGTATGATGGTATTAGGGCTGTGGCCTTGGCAACTGGTCAGATCATCCCCCGACTTAGTGAATGGGAGTTGCACTGGTACAAAAGAGACCCCAGAGCACTTCCTCATCTTTCCGCCATGTGAAGATACAATGAGGAGGCAGCAATGAATCGTGAAATGAGCTCTCACCAGACATTAGATCTTCCCTTACTGATCTTGGACTTACAGCCTCCATAACAGTAAGAAATAAATTTCTACTGCTGGTAAGATAGCACAAGCCTGGATAGACTAGGACACATCATTACTACCACTACCACCACCAACAATTGATAGTAGTAATAATATCAGTCATAATAGTTACCAGTTATCTGGCCCTTAGTATATGACAGAGATTGGGCTCCTTATGTACATCAATTTATTTAAGCCTCATGAGAAGAGAAATGACAATTATGCAACTCGCCCAAAGTCACACAGCCAGTAAGTGACAGAGCTGGTATTTATCATGTAACCCAAGTCTATATATTGGTCTTACTACAATATCCTTCCTTTCTGCAAAATTCCTTAAATAGCAAATTAGGTAATAATACTTCTTACTGGAAATCTTAAGGGTTCTGGGCCATGAAGTCTATCAAGATTTCTTGATGGTATTTTGTAGTATATTTCAAGATGTAAGTGGTAATACTACATATATTCTGAATAAAAAAAGATTATTTTCCAGAATAATTTCAGGCATGGCTACATCCAGGTGATTTACTCATGACATTTCAAAAATGTTACATTTTGTTCTCTTGGCTCTTCTACCCTGAATAATCCCTCTAAGTAGGTCTGCTTCATCCCCATGATAGACAGCATTACTCCATGAATTCCCAAATTGGAGAGTTCATATGATCCATGATTCTAGAAGAGAAGTTTTTCTTGATAACCTAGTAAAAATATTAGGGGAAAATCAATCAATTTTACTTGAAGCATCAGACATATCTGTACCAATGGGTTTGTCTGGAGAGGATGAAGCCTTCTGATTGGCCAGGTCCTCACCTGTGATTGAGGAGACTAGAGGTGAGGTAGGCCTGGCTGAGCCACCTGAGCCCAACAAGAACACAGAGAAAGGGGAGGGATGATCTTCCAAGTGGAAGAGTGCTGCAGCTAAATGTCACAGCCACACGACACAGCCTCCAGCTTTTACAGTGCTTTGCCAAGTGGTGTCCTTCCTACTGCACTGCAAAGAGTAGAGGGCTTGTGTCAAAGGCACTCGGACAACTGTGCTTTTTTGGGCCTCTTACTAGTCTTGGAGCATTAGACAAATCATCAATCTTTTGTTTTTCATTCCTCTATCCAACAAACAAGAGGCAGAATGCTTTGATCTTTTTGAATCATTCTAATTCTGGCATTCTAAGTGCTAGCAATGGTTATCACAGTCTGAACGGCAAAAAAAAGTCAGTTGCTGGTTTTAATACAGATTGACAATTTCCTACTTTCTTATAAAAGCCTACTCAGAATCTTTGGCAAATGAATGCATCCAGTTCAGTTCTGACATCTATAAAGCACAGCACTGAAGATGCTCACCATGCCACAGTCCTCTGGTCTCTGAAGATGGCCTAGGAGATGTGTTCTTAGTCTTCTGTACATTCCTACTCACATTTGTGTTGAGCTCCATGAGTCTCACTCAGAGGTGCTGACTGCATGTATTTCATTCAGTGCTGAGCCCCCTGATGCGTGCTTCAGTCTTTGATATATAGTAGATGCTCTGAAAATATTTGCTGAAAGACTAAAATAGTAAAAGAAAGCTATGCAGTTTCTTAGCCCTCTGACATTGTGGAGCCATCCTGAGTATTTGTAACCAAAACACATTTTGGTCAAAAATAAAGAGGGAGTTAATGACAGCCATGGGATTCGAGCTCCATCAGTTCATGTTTATAAACCAAGAACTTGAGAGCTCCCTTTTGCTGGTTCTCAAAGGACTTAACACATCGAGTTCACTTTCTTCTGCATCTCATAGTTTATTTCCTTTCTAATATCCCAGACCAGTTCTATCAGTGAGAAGCAAATAGAATTTACTGCATCTTGATATTTTTTTTTTCTGTCTGGTTTTAGGGTAGCTTTCAATGTATGGTAATGTTTTGGCCTCCATAGTGATTATTGACCCTTTCTTCTTGGTTGAAATACAGAATTTGCACCCATTAATCTTCAAGTATAGTCAAGATGTTTCCTTTAAGAGAAAGATGCACTAAAATACTGGTCAAGTTATTTCTTAAAATATGACTTTCTTCATGTCACTTTATTAAGAAAAAGCCTTCATTTTGCGTTTTTATGACTTCCAGTACTGATTCCAGTCTACCTATCAAATTTCATTTTTCATTGAGTCTAAGAGGTTGTGGTGTAAGAAAATCAGTTGTATTAACTATCATCTGCCATGCTCAGTGTTAATCTGAGCACTGCTCATAAGATCTTGTCTCAGTCTATCCACAAGTCCATGGCTTTTCCATTATCCTATTCTTTAATTTAAATTTATTTTATCTATTGAGATTTGCCATAGTATAACCTAGAAAATTTTCCACTATTTGAATGGCTGTTTCATGCATGGATTGGAACCAGCATTTCCTTGTTGCTTTGAAGAGTCAAGTTGAACAAGAGAGGTCAATGATCAAAGTCTTTTTGGAAATTGTATATCATGTGTAAGTTGACAGTATGGCACATTTTTACACTTTGGTGCCAATAAAGTGCTTGTCAAGGACTAGCATTCCGGAAATGTAGACTGAATTAATGACTGATGGAAAAACTTAGTGATTTTTAGGTAGTGGATTATAGTATTTTCTTTTATGTTTGATATTTAAAATTTTGGAAATGAAAATGTTAACGGTAGTTCCAGTGCCTCGCATATGTGTATGTTACATAGGTTTTAGGCAGGACTTTCCATCATTATGGTAATGAATAGAAACTTGTTGTGTTGCTCTGGTTCAATAGCATGAACCTGTGTGTGTAAACATATTACAATTGCTGTTATTTTGACAGCTGGAATATGGCATAACATCTTTGATTACTATTCCATCTTTCTAAGTTCGCTCTGAAGCAGCTAGCCCAATACTGCATGTGGCTAAAGATTAGTGGTTCTTTCTTGCTTACTGGGACACATGTTTTCATTCTATCTATCCTTTTTCAAATCTGTTAAATTGGATATCTGTGATTCATGTAAGAAAAATATTGCACTGAATACACTTCTCATTCTAGCTTTGTATAAGCCATTGGATATACTCAGTCCTAAAAATATCTCACAGGGAGGGTATTGAAGTAAAATGTTAAAGTTTCTAAGGTGTGAATTTAATAATTTGAAGTATGTTTAATGAGTTTTTGCAGATACACTGATCATGCTAGGGACTGCTAGTAGAGAAATTTGTCTCGCCTCCCCTTACCTCTGCTGGCATTCCTTATAACTATACCCTATTGAACTAGAAGTGGACTATTTTCTATAAAAGCTCATACATCGATAGATACTTCCCTTAGAATCATGCTCCTGTGAATGTGAAGGTACAATATGACTCTATAAATTTCAGTTTGATTTTTCTGGTCCTTGATTCCTTATTCACTGGCCTTACAGCTGCCTGATAGAAGCGATTTCAATAAACAAGTTTCAAGAAATTGTTTATAATTATAATCTAATATTGCCTACTTTTCTATTTACTTACTACCTAGTAAGTTTCTTATGATTCTAAAGGTAATGAATTATTTTCAATAAATATACACAATTGTTATGGATTTATATGTGTATATGGCCTTAGGACATTCAAGAAGTTGGACATTTTTAAACTAATTGCTAGTAACTATGATTACCTAAAAAGAGAGCATGTACAACATGATAGTTTCTGAAAGAAAAAACCTGTCTCTCTTCCAATATTAACTAGAGAAGTTCTCCAGCTCTGTGTCTCCCTAGAGTGGAAAACACAAGTATGATATAACATAATGGGCTGGACTTCACATAATAGTTGCATTTTGAAACTTCTTAGGTGCTTGCTTTCTTTTCTTCTGCTTGAAAAAGACTTTACAGCTTTCCTGAGAGTCATTCTTTTGAAGGGCTCAGATGCAGAGATCTCACTTTTCATTCTCAAGGACAATTAAAATGGTACCTGCAACACTTCACCCCTGGCGTCATCAGAGACTCCTTTCTTCTGCCATGGAATCCTTCCCAGTTTGTATCTCTGGCGTCTCCCCAAGTTCCCCATTTTATCCCCTAACTAAGTCTTCAAGTGTTTTGTACCATATTAGTGAGAATATAAACCATTAGGTGCAGCTTTCTAAGGGTTTGAGGCTGCGTTGCCCATCTGATGGCAAGGCTTAACGACGGTTGACCAAAATTTCCCTAAGAGTGTATTTATCATTTAAAGTTTATTTTGTTTCTTCTTCATCCAGAAGTTTCAGTGGTACCTTTGTGACTTTCTGAGAAATTTGACCCATGGCTGCCAAACAATGACAAGCAGTATGGTTTCTTTAACACTGAATCTATCTTCTCTTACTTTCTCAAAACATATCCAGTGCTCTGGGCAATCCCACTTCACTGCAAGGAGGAGTAAACCTGGAGACAGTTGATCAACCTTACTAGGAGGTTGTGGCTTTTGATGACCTAAAAATTAGTGAAAACAGTAACATGGACAGCAGCTACTCCCATAGTGCAATAGTAGTTACTGTCTCCAAGCCTTCTACCTACCTTATCTTCCAGTAGATTTAGTGTTTCTGCTTTAATGTTTAGGTCTTTGATCCACTTAGACTTTAGTTTTGTGCATGGTGTTAGGCATGGATCTAGTTTCAGTCTTCTGCATGTGGAGAGCCAATTTTTCCAATACCATTTATTGAAGAGTCTATCCTTCTTCCAGTGAACATGTTTAGCCCCTTTGTCAAATATCAGTTGGCTGAGTGTCTTTGTACTTATATTTGCATCTCCTAATCTGTTCCATTGGTCCTCAGGTCTATTTCTTTGTCAGTACCATGCTGATTTTATCACTGTGGCTTTGTAGCACAGGAGACATAGGGGTAGGCAGAGAATTCATGAACAAAACGCAAACTGCATGGGAAATGCTTCAGAAAATCAACAACTGGGATCTCATATTATTGAAAAGTTTCTGCACTTCAAAACAAATCACCAACAGAGTGAAAAGAAAACCCACAGAATGGGAAAGAATTTTAACCAGCAACCCCTCAGACAAAGGACTTATATCAAAAACATATAAAGAATTGAAAAACATCAAGCTGCCCAGATTCAAAGACTCTCTCCAAAAATGGGCATTTGAGATGAAATGCGGACAAAAAAGAATACTGCTCCACTGTTGGTGGGAGTGTAGACTGGTGTAACCACTATGGAAATAAATATGGAGAATTCTCAGAGGACTAAGACTGGAAGCTCCATTCAACCCAGCTATTTGCCTCCTGTGTGTTTTCCCAGAAAAGCTGAAAAGGTCATATTACAGTCATATATGTGCACCCATGTTCATAGCAGCACAATTTGTAATAACTAAATCTTGGAAACAACCAAGATGCCCATCAACCGCAGAGTGGATGAAAAAGATGTGGTATTTTTATACAGTGAAATATTACTCAGCTACAAAAATAATGATCTTGAGGCCTTCATAGGGAAATGGAGACAACTTGAAACAATCCTCATTATTGAAATAAATAAGAATCATATTTATAAATATCACATTGTGTCTCTAGTATAAAAAGTAATAAGAACTGTAGGAGTAGTAAAACCCAAAATGTGTAATTGCTACTGTGAAAAAGAGAGGAAAAGAAAGTGCTCTAAAGGATGTAACTGCATGTGTGTTTAAGTGTGTAAGATAGATGACCATATTACTGTTTTTGTTAGATTGTTGAGCAAAACTGTTAACAGCCTCACTGTTTGAATGTCTACTTTGTATGCTTTAATTTTGTAACTTGAACAACTATTTCCAAGATGACAGTATGTAATTTATCAAGTAGTGAGTTCTTAGTGATTTTTTTTTGTTGTTCTTTTCTTTTTTTCCTTTGGATTCTGTATTGTTGCTACCCTTTTTTTCTGTTTTGTTGTTTTTTTTCTCTCTTTAAATAAAACTAAAAAAAGAAGAATACAAAGGATACAGAATTTTAAGACAACATAGTAGGAAATTAATGCTAGTTAATATATTGCATATTGTTATCTTCAAAGTAGTTATTCATATTATAAGATTTATGCATAAAAATGATCAAACAATGAAAACACAAACTGTTCTTTTTGATGAACAGAGATTAGTAGTATAGTTAACTATCTTGTATATATATGTACAGACACACACATATATGTATATATATGTACATACATCCTTTTCCCTTCTTTCTTTTCTCCTTTCCCTTATCCCAGTTGTTCTTTCCCTTGAGCACCTTATTTCCCTTTCATTTTCCCAATATCTGTCATACATTTTGGATCTTATTTACTCTTTCAGTTTTTTTATTCTAGGGAAACAATATATTTAAACATATGAGCCTAATTTGTATCTCTTATGAGTATGGTCTCAAGTTGCATCCATCTACCTATAAAAGCCTCAAATTTATCCTTCTTTCTAGCTGAGTTATATTCCATTCTATAAAAACATCATACCTTTTCTACCTATTTTGGAGTTTATGGACATTTGGATTGTTTCCAAAATTTAGCTATTACAAATTGTGGTGCTATAAACATGGGTACACATCTATTACTGTGGCATAGTGTTTTCAGTACTTCTGGGAAAATACTCAGAAGTGGAATAATTGGGTTGAATGGGACCTACAATCCTAGTTTTTTGAGGAATTTCCACATTGATTTCCACAGTAGCTGCACCAATATTCAGTCCCACCAACAGTGCAGAAGAGCTCCTTTCCCCCCACAGCCCTGCCAACATTTGTTATTGTTTGATTTCTTGATAACAGCCATTCTAAGATCAAAATATTGAAACAGAAACACTAAATATGTTGGAAGACAAAGTAGGCAGCAATCTCAAAGACACAGGGCTAGGCAAAGAGTTCATGAACAAAATGTAAACTACTCAGTAAGTACTTCAAAGAATCAACAACTAGAATCTCATCTGATTAAAAAGCTTTTGCACATCAAAAGAAACCACCAACAGAGTGAAAAGACAACCCACAGAAAGAGAAAAATTTTCAGCTAACTGTCCCTCAGACAAAGGACTTATATATAGAATGTATAAAGAATTGAAAAACATCATGCTCCTCAAATTCAAAGACCCAGTCAAAAAATGGGCATCTGAACGGTACATGTACTTCTCAAATAAATAAATAAATAAATACAAATGACAAATACATATATGAAGAAATGTTCAACATCCTTGGTCATTCCAGAAATGCAAATCTTAGAGGTTCATTAACCTAGCCAGTGTCATAAGGTTAATGGAAGAGTCTCTGATGCCAATATTTGTCCTGAAGTCACTCTTCTTGCTTTCCCCTAAGAATTTTTATTCAAAGTCCAGGTTCTCTCCACTGTGTTATATCAAACAGTAGCCAATCACTAAGAGAAGGAGAAAGCAAATTAATTGGTTGTTTTCAAGTTGTTAAACATTGGTTTGACTAGGTAGATTTCAAAGAGTTGATATATCAGGTCCAAATTAATCTTCTCTAGAGAGAGAAACAAAATGGTGGAGTAGTGATCAGCAGGAAAATAAAGCCACTCTGGGAACCAGGACCAGGTACCTGGAAAATAAGAACTTGACAAATGGCAGAAAAGAAATTGATCTCAGGGAATTGACAGGAAACTCTCAGGATAAATTGAAACTACAGACAGCTGAAGAAATGGAGCACAGTGCAGGGAAAAGGATGAAGCAGTCTAGAAGCTTACCCTGGTTCCCAGGGAGGGAATCCTAACTCTAGAGAAACAAAGTAAGCATCAGGAGCTCCAGAGAGAAGCAACAGATAGACCAGCAATGCAAGCCCCAAGAATAATCCATGGCTATGGTAAACTGCAAAAGCAGCAGGGAGTTTTATTCCGAAAGTGACTCCTTCCACATGGCAGGCTAGAGCTGAAGAAGAAATTCAGGGCAGTGCCTGGCATATTGCCAGAGACTGTTTGATATGGCATCATGGGAAGAGTTTGATTATGTCCAAGAAGAGTGAGCCACAGGATAACTACAGAATGACCTCCCCTCAGGGTTCCCAGGGTTACCCTCCAATAGTGACTGGATGAGAGGCAGCCATAGCAGACAGTCATGGAAAGGGTGCTTGCTAGACACAGACTGCCAGAGAAATTTAAAACTCAGGCCAGGAAGGACACAGGGTCCCATGCTGCATGGTGAGAAACTAGGCTCAGCATGTGTGGTTTTCCGAAGCAGCTGGGTTGCAAATTGCTGTAATTAATTATAGCAGTCTGCTTGAGCCCTCATCCTGCTGCCTGTATCCAGCACAGATGAGAGGTCTTACTGCTCTACCCATCTACCAACAGGAATAAGGACACAACTTGGCTTGGGAAGTTGTATCAGACAGGGGTGAACGGGCTGAGGGACCTCAGGAATTGGCGGGGCACCTCACAAACCCACATGTCATAGAGCCAGGCAGAGAACACAATGACTTGCTGGACTCCACAACTGCAAACCCTGGAATGAAACCTCTCATTTGAAAATATAGAAGAACTTCTTTCTTTTTTAAACTAATTCCCCCTCCCCATCTTTTTACTTTGTGAGTTTGTTTGAGGTTTGGGTTTTTTTCCATTCTTCTTTTTTTTTCCTTTTCTTCCTTCTTTTTCTTTGTTGTTTTCTGTGGCTTTCATATAATTCTACCAATTATCTTTTACTCCTCAATAGGATCCTTTATTTCTCTCTCCTCACTATCCATTGCTTAATTTTTAAAATTTATTTTCTTTTTATTCTCCCTTTCTCTACCCTCTCTATCTTTCCTAGTAGAACCATCAAGCCTTATTGATCTATAGATAGTTGACTCTGTGTTATTACTGCTGAGTTCCTTTCTGTTGTTGTGGAGTTGTAGGCCTTACATTTAGTAAATATTCTGGTATGTCAATATTTGGTGTGTCTTAGTGTTTATATTATAATTATAGATCTCTTCTCTATGGTTTAGGGTGGTACATTATTGGTTCTTACAATATGTCATTATCCAGTTTGTCTTTGATGCTGTTATTTTTGCTGATTTAGTTGCTATTGCCAAGGTAGCATAGTTGTTACTATTAATAGATTTCCTCTAAATGCCCATGTAAGATTGCCTTTGTGACAATAACACTACCATCCATTCCCAGAGAGCAGGGTGCTTGGCAAATTACACTACATTCTCTCCTCTCAAATTAACAGAGGTAGGTAATCGAATCTTGGTACAAAAACAAAGCCCTATACTAAGCTATAATCAGAGTCCATTGTTGAAAAGCAGACAATAATGAAAGAAATTCCCATACTAGCTTTGAAATCTTTTCCCTATAAGTGCCTGTAAACCTCAGCATTACCCCACCCAAACTACAGTAGAAAAATGAGAAGACAAAGCAACAAAATGTCTTCAAAAACTTTCAGAACTCCCAAAGCTGATCCCTGGGGCCTTGAGGGGCTAGAAATCAAAAGCCATACAGCTGAATATTTCAACATGGTAAAAATGACACAAAAAGTCAAAACAATACCATGTTCACTGAAATTGAAAAAGATATAAACAACGTGATCAGCATGTTTACAGAAAGCACTACTAAATAAAACTTGATGAGCTAATTGAAATGATAAAAAACATAAAGGACCAGTTTAGCCAAGAATTTGTGTTCACTAAATGATACCCAAGAGAAATTCAGGAGTTTAAAAATTTTGTGGAAAGTATGGACAGCAGAAGTGACCAGTGTGAGGACACAGTGACAGAATTAGAAGATAGGACTGATGTCAGTGACTCATTACTCAGAGGTACCTTGTAAAACAGTAAGAGAATGTGAAGAATGAATCCAACAACTGCCAGTTGTTACTAAGGTGACTAATCTAAGATTAATTGGAATTAGTGAAAATATCAGAAGACAGCACAAATGACATAAAAAACCCATATAGAAATAATATAAAACTTTCCAAATATGGATAAAGAATTAAACATACAGATAGGTGAGACAAGTAACCATGATCAGAAAAGAACATCTCCATGACACATGGTAGTCAAAATTCCAGAAGTCCAATGCAAAGACAGCACCTTAAGAGCTGTTAGAGAAAAGTAACAAGTCACTTATAAATGTAAGCCCATTAGAATCATTGCAGACTTCTTTACTTGTTGATAGATATTTTGTTTGTTTCTAATTTTGGGCAATTATGAACAAAGCAACTGTCATATTTGTCTGTGCTTTTATTTCTTTGTCATTAGAAGTTTGAGTATGGAATGGGTGGATTATGTGATAGGTGTTGAATTATTTCCCTCCCAAATATGCTGAACCAATCCATGATACCTCAAAATGCAATTAGTTTTAGAAGTAGTGTGTTTTTACAGGGGTATTCTAGTTAAAATGAGCTCTTTAGGATAGACTTTATCCATTATGACTAGAATTCACACAAAAGGGATAATTTGGATATGGATATTCACACAGAATATCACAGATGACATATGAAGATAAAAGGAGAGATTGGAATTATGTTTCTATAAGACCAGGAATATCATAGTTTTCCACACAGCCCTCAGAAAGAGTATGTCCATGTTTCTCTCTACCAGCACTGAGATGATAAATGGTTCTTTAAATCTCATAGTCTGGGGTATTTTGTTACAGCAGTATTAACAAACTTGTACAGTATATATAGTTTCAATGTTTCAGCAAAACACACAACTATTTTCCAAAATGATAATACCATTTTGCATTCCAGGAGACACTGCGAATATATAAAAGTTTTATTTCTTCCATAAGCTTGTCAACACTTGGTATGGTAGTATTTTCTAAGCTTGGTCATTCTCATAGGTATGTAGTGGTATTTCACTGAAGTTGTATTTTCTATTTTTTGGTAATTGATAATGAACATCTTTGCATATGTTTATTTTCCATCTACATATTCCTGGATAAAATATCTGTTCAGATACTTTATATATTGTTAACTGAGTTGTTTGCTTTCTTATTGCTTTTGTGACTTGTTTTTGTTTCAGACATATAGATCCTTTATCAAATAAGTGATCCGAAAAAAATTCTTGCAGTCTGTTTGTTGTTTTTTTTTCTTTTCTTTTTATACCAGTGTAAGTTGAAGACAAACGTTCTAAAGTTTGATTGTATAAAGTTTATCAGTTTATTCTGTTATACATCATACTTTAAGCAGCATGACTCAAAATCCTTTGCTCAACTCAGGATCACAAACAGTTTTGATTATATTGTGAGTACTTTCTAGATTTTAAAGTTTTATAATGAGGTCTAAAATTCATTTTGAATTGATTCACATATGTATATTGTATGAGATATAAATTGCATTAGGGTTTTTTGCTTGTGTGCTGATGTTTAATTGTTAGAATGTAATTTGTTGAAATGTCCCATTTTCTGTTGAATTATTCTGGATTGTTGTCAAAAATCAATTGATCTTGTATGTGTGAGTCTATTGTGAGACTTGCTTTTTGTGTTCTGTTGATTTATTTGTTTCTATGCTAATGATTCACTCTCTTGATTACTATTGTTCAGTGGCTCTGAACTGGGGGAGATTTTTCCCCCAGGGAACATTTGGCTACATCTACAAACACTTTTGGTTGTGACAGCTGGGAAAGAAGTCCTGCTCCTATCTAATCATTGGAAATCAGCAGTGCTTCTATCTATCCTAACTTTTGCAACCTCCATATAGCAAGGAATTATTCCTCCCAAAATGTCAATAGTGCCAAAGTTCAAAACCCACCTATAGCTTTATAATGTATTTTTATATCAGATAATATGTCTTTCAACTTTGTTTGTATTTTTAGGATTTGTTTTGGTTATTCAAAGTCATTTCTATCTTCATTACGAATTTTATCATCATCATATCGTTTTCTCCAGAATCCCAAGATTTTGTTTGGGATTGTATTACATCTCTATGTAAATTAGGCAAGTATTCATATTCTGAAAATATTGAATGTTCCCATCTATAAACACTGTATATTTCTCTATTATTTAGGCATTTTTAATTTTTCATCGGAAGGTTTTGTGATTTTTCAGTATACATATTTTATATGTCTCTCTATATTTATCCCTAAGTAGATCATTTTTATGCTACTATTGAAAGAATTGTTATTAGTGAGTAAAATTTTAAAGAAGAGACATCTGGAGTAGCTATTGAGCACATAACCTGTCTACCAGATTTTGTAATCCTGGCTCTTGAAATCACTGTATCTGTGGAATTCTGAGTGATAGAGATCTATAGATTTAGGAAGAATTGATATCTCACTGAATCAAAAAAAGAGACCAGACAGTTGCCTGGAGCACGCAACTTGATAACACTTGCATTCATTCTCCTTTAGGATCCCAAGTTTAGTCCAAGGCCTTAGTGACCTTTTCTCATGGTTATCTATGTAGCTCTAGGGCTATGTCTTCATGATTTGTAGACAGGCGGTAAAAGAGTTTCTTCTCAGCAAGCCCCTTGAGAAGATTCTTGGGAAATGCTCTTGTCGACTAATTTTACAAGTCTAACTCAGGCTCAAATGACATGTCCAATGCATGTGGTACAACACTGGTTACATAAGTATCTTAATTATTTTCTTGTTACTGGAACAAAATAGCCAACACCTACAAGTTAAAGGAGGAAATATTTTTTTGGCTCACAGTTTGTAGAGGTTTCAGTCCACATTCAGTTGGTTTCAAGGCAGGGTGATGTGGCAGAGGGACAACACAGAAGAAAAACAGTCCATGGTATGGTGAGTGGAACGCAGAAAGAAGAAGCCTATTGGTTGGTACCAATAGGGCAAGTCTTTCCTCTTCAGTAAATCCATCACCTATACCCAGAACTATGTTAAATTAACTGGTGAGATCAATCCAGTATCACCCCCATGATACAGTACCACACATACATGATCCAGTCACTTCCAAAAGCCTCACCAAGGAGCTCATGAAGCTTTGAGGGACACTGTATATTAGCTATGCTGATACTGTATTCTATCCTTGTGGTCAGAGTATGAGGGTCAGCTCTCTTGCTAGAACAAAGTGACGAATTGTATTTGAAAATAGTAGCCAATCACAGTCAACCTAAAGAGTCTCCCCAGTTCTAAATAGGCTCAAGAATTCAAGAGAGAAGTCTCATCAGGAATTACTCTTTTCTTTTGGAAGTGGTATCCTTCATCAACAGGTGTTCACTTTGACATTCTCATTGTTTGTACGTGCATCATTCCCCTCTCATGGCCTGAGGGCATGTTTGGAAAACACTTCCTCACGTCCATCTCTTTCTTTTACTCCACTTAAACAAAACATATATTGCTTCATGTCTTGGCTGTCTAACTCAGAATATCGAAGCATGAGTTTGGAGAGTCACATGCAAAAGATACGAAGATGAGTCATGGAAAGAAGAAAACCATTACCTTAGGAAGATATGGCAACAGAGCTGACTTTTATGGTCGGTTGGTTTATTCTGATTGCTGGTCCTAAAAAATTATACTTCGCTTCTCTAAGCATTAGGTTTCCCTTATGCTGTTTGGGAATTATAATGTTTTATGGTTTATTTCTCAAGAGGTTCCTGCTTTTATTAGGTTTTGAGTTTAAAACTAAATTCTGGTGATGAAATTAGATGATGCGTCCCCTCCTCTCTCCTCCTTGTCCTCTCCCCCAGTGGCATCAAATTAATTTGAGTTTGTAAAAATCTCTAGAGATGGATCAAGGGGGTGTTTTCTGACAAGCCCAGATTTTGCAGCCCTAAGTGAGCATGGGAGGCCTAGAGTGTGGGAGTTTTGCTTCTATTCTTTGTGGGAATAACTATTTCTACACTTACATAATAAATTTGGGCTCACATTCTGTGTGTCCTCAGCTAGCGAATTGTTCCTCCAGTGGTGATTACGGTGAATAAAAATTCACTTTTAGAAAGAAAAAAACAGATACCTGTTATTTCATAATATTTTCCATCCTTTACTTCTTTAATATCCCTCCAGGTACTAACAGTAACGAAAGTGAAAGAACAAGGAAAAAAATCATATAACCATCCTCGTTATCAATATGTGTTAACAACCTGAGAGTCACTAAATTCATTGTAAGGACTTTACCTTGTTGCTTCATTTCATCCTCACAACAAATACATCATGTGGTATTATCTTCATTTTCCAGGTGAAAAAAACTAGCATGAGAGATTAATTCATCATGGTTATATAGCTAGGTACTACCAGATCTAGCACTTGAACCTAGTTATGGCTTATCCCAAAACTGTTCACCATGAAGTTACTCTGCCTCTGATTGGTCTCAGGAAAAGAAGGGCCCTAAGGTATTATGTCATCTTTCTGGTTCCCATTAGCTCTCTAGTATGGGGGGAAAGGAAGGCAGTTAGACTGAGTAGTTTTCTTTTAGTTGAATGAGTTAGTTTTTACGATGAGAGATGTAAAGCAAGAAATGCTTGGATTGGTATGTGCAGAGTGAGGATCATTTGGCTTCTCTCTGGAAGTTAGGGGTGCGGGTTGCAAAGAAATCTGGACATTTCTTGAGTGCTTGTTACTGTAGACTCAGATGAACACTTTGGGAAAAGCTGAATTGACCTGTTATGGTCAGGAGGTCATGGCTTCAATTTATTCTCTGTGGGACCCAATTTTCATTACTTTTACCTTGAAGGACTGTGTGGGTATATGTGTAAGGTGAAGGGGAAGAGAAGGAAAACTATGGAAAGGTAACCAGTCTGTCAGAGGAAAGAAATGTGTTGCTGGGGAGGAGTCAGGAATGGGCGGTGTGGGTTTTCTTTTAGCTTGAGGGCCATATTCCACATGCAGCCTGGCTGTGCTGAACTTCTTGCTTCGAATACTTTCCCAGGTGCTGCACTGCACAGGTCATGTCTGCATGGGAGGCCGCAGCTCCACTTTAGCCAGTGTCTTACCATATTTCTTTTGACCACAGGGGAGACTAAATAATGGAGCCATGTAAAGCTGTTGCCATTCTAGCCAAAAGATAAACAAAACACAACAAAACAAAACAGCCAGCCCAAAATGCATTTCCAAAGCCCAAGCACAAGCAGCCTCCATTCTTTTCCATTTCTACTGCAAACGTCACAGGGCAGCTGGCTGTTTCATTTTTATAGAAAAGCAATGTGATATTTTCATAAACGTGGGAGAAATAAACCCTGTCTGAGCACAGTGGCACACACCTATAATCCTAACCCTCTGGGCGGCTAAAGCAGGAGGATCACAAATTGAAGCCCATCCCAGGCAACATCAGGACTCAATGAGTCCCTGTTTCAAGATAAAAAATAAAATGGGACTGGGATACATCTCATGAAAAATGCGCTGGGCTTAATTCCTAGTACCAAACAAACAAGCAAAGAAAAAAACCCTAAGTCATGCCTGTGTTAAAGTTCCCATCTAAAATGTATGCTCCAGAAAGAGAATTTGGTAGTCGTATCACCATTTCCTTGATATCCAGAATGGCGCCTAATATGCAGTAGATGATCCATAAACTGCTGACTGGGGGATGAATATCTATGTGAACCCTCCTCTGGTCATTGTCACGCTTACAATTAAATCCAAACTTTTAAATATGGTATACACCTTTGTGATCACCACTCTCCATCGTTGAGAGCCATCTTTCAAATCCACCAGCAGCCTTTATAGGTCTGGCTTCTCCACGGCTATTCCATCGTGGTGAGATTCATTGTTCTTCTCCCTGACCTGCAAGGTTCGTTGTTCAGGTTAGAGTCCTTTCTTCAGAAGGGCCCTACATTGGTTTCTCCTGCCTTTCCTTAGAGAATTCTTTCTTTTCTCTCTTGGCTTTGAACTCAGTTTGTATTTATGTCTATATTAGTTGTCTTTTCCCTCAGTCTTTCCCCTCTCTCCCAGTGGTGCCATGAGGGCAAGGAGTTCTCTCTTTGCTCTCTTCTCTATATTCAGAGCCCAGCAGGGAAAAGGCTGGACACAGAAAAGATCCCGAATAAATGAGTATCTGTAAGTGGGCAGACACATTTTAGCTCCAGGACATTCCTCCTAAATAATTTAAGTAATGGATTAGGATACTGGATTTCATGCATTCATGAAAATGAAGCCAAACCTTGGATAACCTAGATTTTCTCAAAGGAAAAGGGCAAGCTTGTCATAGCATGTGGATGTCAGAACTGATGGAGTTGGTGCAGACTCGACAACTGACCTGTCTTGCTGGTAATTAGTAGCCTGAGGCTAAGCTAGTAGCTTGTGGGCTGGAGACAGTACTTAACCGCCCAATTAAAAGGCAGAAGCAAGCTTAAATTTAGAAGCTGTCTGTGGCCATGCCATAGAAACCACACTGAGGGGGACAGTTGGTTGCACAGCTCTTGCTCCAAGGGCCATTCTTGCATGTCAGAGAAATAATTAAAGACACTGTGACTTTGCTCATTTACAAATGATGTCCAGTGGCCCTCTTGTCCTGAGAAGATGAAAGCACAATGAGTTAAGGTCTGGGCCACTGCGTAGATGATTGCAGGTCAGAAAGTGTTGAAACCCCTCCCGTTTGAAAGAGCCGAAGGTGTTTTTATTGACACCAACAAATAGGAGGCATGGGCATAGTAGAAAATACTTCGAGGTGGGTGTGTAGGACCTGAGTTGGTGGATCCATTCATCCATTAAAATCTCAGCCTCCTTGGGAATTACATTCACAGTGAACCAGTTAGAAGTCTTTTAGAAATGACAGAGATTTAAAGTGAGGGTTTTTTGTATTTATTTTTTTGTGGGGAGACAGAGGACCAAAACGGCTTAATTGGCTCACATAACTAAGCAGTGCTGATGACAGGAGGTGCTCCTGGCCTGGCTGAATACAGGGAAGTCAGCAGTTCACCTGGGCTAGATTCCTCTTGCCTGCCTCCTGGGCTGCTTTTTTCTCAGCTGGCTCTATTCTCACACCAGTTTTCCCTTGGTGACAGGAAGACTACAGAAGCTCTAGGTTGGATCTTTTTAGCATATCTCTGGTCTACAAAGTTGTACACACATCCTACAATTCACCGTGATTGGACTGATTGATCACTGCAGTCAAGTCATGCAGAAAGTCCTCTACCTCTACTGAGAGGGCAAAGTCACTGGGTTCTGGTGCCTGTTTTTCCCATCTGCACAGCATATCCAAGGAGGTCAGGTGCTTCCTTTGCCTTACCAAAAACTCCCTCACCAAGTGCCAGTGGCTGGGGTCCAGCTGCCATTAGAAGTCATCCAACTGGGGCTCCATGTGTTTCTGCATTCTCAGAATTTACAGCATTCCAACCATGGGGGTTCTTGCTAACTTTGTCACAAGTGGTTGGTGCAATTCACAAGGTAGGTTAGGATGTTTCAGAGCGTTGGGCCTGGAGTTGGGCAGATCTGGGTTCAAATCACATCTCCTACAATGAGTTACTGTTAAACTCCAGACAAATCAGTTAGTTGTTTTCTTATCTATCAAGTAAAAATAATACTAGTCCCTGTTAACTGCACTGTTTGGAGGATAAGTGATATCACTTGGGACAGTGATTTGCACACATAGCAAACACACACAATAACTTTTATTGTTATGTTTGTGTACATGTATCAGTCAGTACTTGTTCCACTTTCTAGTCAAGAAAACCCTTAAGTAGGTTAAGAGAAGGACCTTAAGGATATAATACTGGCTTGCAGGCTTTATATTCTTTCATGTGAAATACATCTTTTCTCAAGGTTTCTTAGAGACTTTTTTTGATATCTAAGAGACTTTTCCTTTGGTGATTTTAC
This sequence comes from Dolichotis patagonum, assembly GCA_004027295.1. NCBI lineage: Eukaryota > Metazoa > Chordata > Mammalia > Rodentia > Caviidae > Dolichotis > Dolichotis patagonum. The sequence goes on along the minus strand of PVJX010019219.1, from coordinate 16,053 downwards.
AGTCTAATTAGATTATGTCACTCATCATCTAGGAAGAAAGAGTATGGTTAATGACATCCATTTCATTTTTAAGTAAGTCATGGAGTAATTATGATAAGAGTTAAAGGCCTTTTTATCTAGCTTGTGTGGGCATTGATTTCCCTTCCTAAAAGTCTGAAAATATCCTGTTTATTTCTGGAGAACTTAGCTAGCAGGATGTATTTGCTGCATTTCTCTTCTATATCCCCTCCACAAAGTGAGATGCAATCTGTATCTCCTGACTTTTAATAAATTCTTGAGGCACAGTTTACATGATAAAAGTATGTGATGTTAGAAAGCCAGAAAAAGCTCTATGAGTAACCACTGTACATGTTTGTTGCCTTCTGACTGGGTTAAGAGTGTCTCTTGTTTTTGTCTGTCCAGCTGCTTCTTCACGGCACCTATAGTTCTGCAGGGGTTGCTGAATACATCCCTTACCTTGGCCTGGGGTAGAGGGTACAGGGAACAGTGGGCACTGGGGGCTGTGAGTTCTTTCCTAGGAATGGAAATCTTGGAGCAAGCCTGAGGCCAGTGCTCATTAATTCCCAATTAATTGGCTCCTCCTTTAATTCCATGACCTACCCAGATTCTAGAGTTAAATTTGACTTCCTCCTTTAAGTTAACATAGTGTTGATTTCTATTGATGTCATTCAGAGAACTCCACACAAGTGGTATTCAAATCTACATTAAAGTGTAAATAACTTAATCCTTTCCTGTTTCTTCAGAAGCAGTTATGTATTTGCTTTATTTATGTATCTTAATTGACACATAATCTAGTATTTATGGAACATCCTATGATCTTTTAATAACATATGCAATGTCTAATGATCAGATTAGGGTAGCTGCAATAACATGTAATATTTGTCGCTCTGTCCCTGGTTTATTTCATTTAACCTCCTGCATTTCAGTCCATCCTCATTGCTCTGGACAGGATTTCATCCACTGTGTTTATATACTACATATTCTTCATTCATTCCTTCATACGTGGATACCTAGGTTGACTTGATGTCTTGACTATTACCAACAATGCTGTAGTAAACACAGTGTAGATGTCTCTCAGTGTAGATGACACATTCATTTGCTTTCCTCTGGATGTGTCCCTGGGAGTGGGATTGCTCGATCACATGATAATGCTATTTCGAATTGTTCAAGGAGCCATCATCTTGTCTTTCCTAATGGGCATACCAATTGTGTCTGTTTTAAACAGCATTTCTTTTTAAATGGAAACATTTTCATAGGTGAGAAAGGAGCCATTTCTGATTGGAGTTGTTGTTGAGGAACTTCATAGCAGGTCATGATAGTCAACTTACTCCACCAGGGACAATCACTGACTGGAGAGTGTAGGCGATAACCAACCTCTTGTTCTGGGATTGCTATGTTCTGAAACTGTGTTGCTGGTTGACAGCATTGTGGAGGCTACATCTGTGGTCTTTGTTTTTAATTAAAAAAAGAAAATTCCTCTTTTTCTGAAAGGATACGTTAGGTTAACTTAGAGACACAAGTGTAGTCCAGATGATGTCCTGAAGTTGCTCTAGCTGTAACTTCTGGGACTATTTCAGGTATGGAAATCAGGAATAGACACAATGCTTCAGGCATCAGGAGAGAAAGTGTGTTTTCTAAACACATTCCCTGTGCTGGCAGGAGCCAGGAATAGAGGCTGCAGCCTGCTGGCATCTTGGCTGGGATTCTCCACATTCCCTCATTGCCTCCCTGAACGGAATCAGACCTCTGTCTCTCTTTCTAAGCTGGAACTTGACTTTAGCAACTTTTAATGTAATTAATAGGTGGGAACACCAGGTAAAACCAACTTCTGGCGGTGCTGGCTTGCCAGCCTGTCATATTTTCATAGGCACCTGAATTAAGACTTTATTAATTTCTTCAATTTACTATAAATGGAGTTAATGACAGGCAATTTGGGGACTTGAAGAAACACAGATGCCAATAGAAGAAGCCCCATCTTTCATATTTTATGATTGTTTCAGTCATCGCATATGGAGACTAAAGATGAAAGCATAGATTGATTTTCTGTTATCATCATCGCCGCGAGGTATTGTTCCTATAATTGCTGTTAGTCGGGGACTGAGATATTTTAAAAGAAAATAAAAATCCGACATGTGTTCCTGCCCCCAGAGTTTCCCTCTTCTCTCTGGTCCTTTCTTTAAGGAACAGATTTGAGAGTTCAGGCACACTTTCGAATAAAAGAAAGTTTTAATTTTTTAGGTCTTGCTGCCAACAAACTGTAGAAGGAAGTACCATTTCTTTTGGCACGGAAGACTTTGAAGTTTTCCCTTCCTTTTGAGGAAACACGGTTCGAATAAGCAGACTTCCAGCTATTGGTGGTACTTGGGGTACAGTACTTGTAAAAGATTCATATGAATGAGGTATTTTACATTCCAAAGTCACATCTCTCAGAAGACTCCTGGAAGAGCATTTACAAGTGTTTCCACTGCTATAAAGTGGTTTGAAACTCCTCTGTGGGCAGGAGCTTTTGCAGCAATATTAAGTCTGACTAAGAGTAGGAGGTTGGCACTGGTGCTGAACTTCTTTGGCTAGGGGCCAAGGATGTTTCCTCTCTGTTATTGATATTTCTTTTTTTCAAATATAGAGACTTAGTAATCTCTGATCTCTCTTCACAATGAGCTCCATCCTCAGTCCTTTTAAACGTTTTGTTACTTTTTAGTTTTGAGACAGGGTCTTGCTAAATTGCACAGGTTGAGTTTGGATTGGTGATCCTTTTGCCTTAACCTCTCAGTATGCTGTGATTACAGGTGTGCACCACCACGCCCTGCTCAGATTTTTTTTTTTGATTCTATAAATTTCTTTTGCAGTCAGATTATAGGCATGAAGGAAAAATATGATCCTAAGTTTAGACAAGTTGTATGGTTAATTTTATAGCAGTGTTTAACAGATGTTATATCTGTGTGCTTGGGGCTCGCTTAAGATGTTTGTGAAAAAGATAGATTCCAGGGTCTTGAGACTATAATTTGGTAGATTTGTGACTAAAATATTTACTTAAAAAGACCCTATTGGTATGTGTGCATGCATTTCAAATAATGGAACTATGAGGTGCTTCCGAGGGTAAGAGTAACCTGAAAAATACTCTTTTCCGTAATTTTTTTTTTGAAAACTCAACCACCTGATCTTTAGGAAAAGACACAGAGCTAGTTTGAGCAGCTATGCCTTGATACATGCAGGATCAGAGTGGGTAGAGGAGTTGCTGGTGTTATAAAGAATAAAAATATCAGCTGATTCAGAAGAGTACCGGGCCTTTGAAGAGTACTGAATTAGAAGTCAGAAGACTTAAATGCTGCTTCTCCCATTGTCATTTGTTTCCTTGGCCTTGGACAAGCCATATAAGGTCTCTGGAGCACTCATGTTTGCTATCGGAGTAGGCTCTGTAGTGCACCCAGATATCCCACAGCTATGAAGATTCGACCTTCCCAGATCCTGGAGGTGCCCTACAGATGAGCCTCAGTGAGGAGCTCTTCTTGTGCATGGCCTTTTGAAGGGTTTGTGCTCTTACAGAACAACCTGAGATAAGACCCATCAATACCAACCTCCCTCTCACAGCCACTGACAGTTCTGTCCCAGAAACCTGTTTTCGAGCCCTGTGCAGGACTAACCAGGCTTAGTTGGGGCTGGTCATGGTTCACCTCTTTGCTCTGCTGCATTCTGTTTCCATCTTCTCCCTTCCACCAGTGTGGATTCAGAAAGCACTCCCTGGTGGAGGCCTTGTACACACAATTGTCCTAAGAAACCAAACCAGGAACATCCAGACAAGTTGAATATCCCTTTCTTGAAATATTTGAGACCAGAAATAATTTGTATTTCCAATTGGTGTGTGCGTATGTTGGAAGGGTACACTATTGGTAAATACACAGTGAGTTATCTTGGGAATGGGACCCAAGTGTAAAAATGAAGTTTGTTTATGTTTGTATAAACCTTACTCATATATATTTTATATTTATATATTTGTATTTATATATTTATATATTTATATATTTATATATTTATATATTTATATATTTATATATTTATATATTTATATATTTATATATTTATATATTTATATATTTATATATTTATATATTTATATATTTATATATTTATATATTTATATATTTATATATTTATATATTTATATATTTATTTTAGTGCACTTGCATTTAACTGCAGGACATCACCTGGGTGAGCACTTTTCACATGTGATATCATGTCAGCTTTCAACTAGTTCCGATTTGGGGGCATTTCAGACATTGGGTTTTTGAATTAGAGGTAAAGAGCAGCTATCATTTACTGTGTACTTACTCTAGGTCAGAAAAAACAGCATCTCTCATGTATATAGTTCTGTTTTCTCCTTGAAACTGTCCTATCAGGTAGAAATTCTCATCTCTTTTGAGAATAGTTTTGTGCACTAAAGAGAAAACACTATAAATCCGTTTGGCTATCACAAAATAGAGTGACTACCATTTATGAATTTTGACTGAACAGATTTTTTGAAGCTCTCCAGCACACCTGCCTTGGTAACATGAGCTCCAGCACCTGAGTTGGGGGGTTTGTGGTTTGAGCAGCAGTAGATTCCACACACAGCTCAGTCTGCATGCTTTAGTCCCTTTGGTGCACCTAGGAATGACAGGAAGTCATTTCTGATGGCCTACAGCCTGAAATTTGTATTTTGAAAGACTAGCCTACCTCTATAGAGCTAGAGAACCCCAACATTAAGCTAAACATTTTCGGTTAAGCATATCCATCTCGGTTTTGCCTTAAAACCAAGTTAAGATTTTATGCCATTTTCCACCAAATTCTATCACAATCCCCTAAGAAAGTACAGCTCTTGGTTAAAAGTCATTTTTAAATCCCCTTTTAAACCATCCACCAGCGGGCTCTCTGCCAATAATTTTTTTTAAGAGACTCAACTCTAGAATCAACTATACTCTCAACAAAGGACTCATACCTGTCAGTCAATATTCTCTTCATTGCACACAAATAATGGCTACTATGGTGACTTGCACCACGAGAGTCTATTCCTTTCATGGGGTTTCCTGTAGCCAATCCACATGGCGGGTGTTTGGGGCATTGTCTTTTTAGCTCTGGGAAATCTCATCTTTAGAGTGGTTGCACACAAATGTGTGGGGAGGCCTGGGATTTTCTGCCTTCTTGCAGACTGAAGATTAGATATGAATGGTGTTTTCTGACTCAAACCCAAGAACATGGTCAATAGCATCAATGATGCTGGCAGGGTGTAGTCTGTGGAATGTGCAGAGCAGTTATTATTTTGGGGACAAGGAAAACCTGGCAAAATCTGCATACTGAAATTTTCAGATATATTCTGGAAAAGGAGCTCAAGGAGTTAAGAAGTAGGAATCATATGAATTCCTATCCCTTCAAAATTTACTTATTCATGAAATGTATGCTTATCTGGCTCTTGTTAGATTCCAAATAGTGTTCTAGGCAGGGGTAGAAAGACACAGAAGCTGCCTCTTTGACATGTACGGCGATATACTAAATGGACAGGATGTAATTGTGACGGATACTCTGGACACTCAGGAGCAACTGGGATGGAGATCAAGAATGATGGGGCAGGGGATTGAGATCAGGAACCATTAGGACTGGGTTGTTCCTGAGGGTTTTCTTAGGAGATGGTCTCCTCAGCATAGGCCTGGGGAGAGGGAGAGGAGCGAGCCCAGTGAGGAGCACCAAGTATTGCCCAGGCAGAGTCTTGTATGTGTGAAACCCTGATGGGAGAAGCTCCAGAGGAGGCTGGGTGTGTGGGGTTGGGAAGAGCATGTGGGATAAAGTTCAAGAGGTACATGGGGTCATACTACGGAGCACGTAGTAGCCAGGATGGGAATTTTAGGCACAATGTCAGTGGCCTGTGGCCTATCTCAGTCAGTGTAATAAATGCTGTGCTTCACAAGTGGTCCCTGCAGCTTGCTGGCCCGTGCTTTCCAGGAGGTGGGGTTTGTGCATATCACCTGCATGTTACTTTAAGCTTCCTGGGAATAAAGTCATACATTATTAATCCTAGAAGTTAAAAGCATGAGCTTGGCTGTTAAACCTCTCAGAGTTGAGTGAAATCATTTCTGAATCTAGGTTTCCTGATGTGTAGAACGGAGACAGTAAGATTTTCCTGTAGTAAACTCATATATTTAATCCCTCTTTGGTTTTCTTTCATGAAGAATCAAGACAAGTTAGATGTGGTGGTACAGGTCTGTAATCCCAGGAATCTTCGAAGCTGAGGTGGGAGGAAACAAGTTCAAATCCAACCTGGGCAATTTAGTAACTTAGTGAGTTCTTGCCAAAGTCCTAGGTGCAATCTCCCGTATCACAAGAAGAAGAACAGAAAAAGGAGGAGGAAGAGGTGGAGGAGGAGGAGAAGGAGAAAGGGGAATCGAAGAGGCAAATGGAAGCTGAAACATTGATTTATGAGCTATAGCATGAGCAAGGCCTTTAGAAAAGGCCACAGGCCTGCAGAACTGAGAAGTTCATTTCCTGGTCTGTTCTACTTACTATGTCATATATTTTCTGCCGGGCTCTTAACCCCTTTCCAAAAACTTCCAATACCACTGTGGAGTAAGTAGGTACCTCATTCCTATTTAGTTCATTTCCATGTGGCTCTTCTCAGTGCAACAGGGCAGAGATGGCTTGGGCGAGAGGTTCATGGTGAGGTAACAGAGTGTCTTAGTCATTTTTTACTTGTTGCTGAGACACAATACCTGATGCCCAAAGTTGGGCAAGGAAAGGTTTATTTCTTACAATTTTTGGAGGTTTCAGTCTATACTCAGCTGGCTCCAAGGCAGGGTTGCATGGCGGGGTTGCAATTCATGGTGGCTGCAAACATCAAGGTGGAACCCGGCAAGAGAGAGAGAGACACACCTTCTTCCTGACATTACATCACATCCTGGCTCCACTCATAGGCCAGTGTAGCACTCATGCCCCCAATCCAAGCACTAGACAATGAACCAATCACAAATGCATAATGCAAAGGCATGAGGCTTGGGGGCCACTGACATAAACCATGACATTCCACCCCTGGACCCCAAAGACTTATGCACATCTTTTATATAAAAGTAGTCCATCTCCAAGAGTTGCCAAAGTCCTAACATATTCAGCATTGCTGAGAAGTCCAAGTCCTTAGTCTCCTCCAATATCTATGGCAAACTCTTAACTGTAAACCCCTATATAAATGAAACGAGGTTAAACATTTCTTAAATGCAAAGGGAGAAGATAAACATTACCATTCCAAAAGTTACAAACAGGGGAATATAAAGCATTGGAAACAAAGCAAGTCCAACATCCAGCAAGGCAAACATTAAGTCCTAGAGTTCCATGCTCAGCATTTGAAGCAATCTGTTACAAGCTCCAAAAGGCTGGGTGATTCCACCTCCATGGCACTTCCAGGGATTTCAGCTCCCACAGCTTCTCTCTTAAATCCTCTGTGCTTGCTTTTTGCAGCTTTCCTTGGATGATCTACATTCCTGGCTTTTCCAAACTTCTCGGGTCTCTACTGCACCTTTGACTTCACCCTTGCATCTTTTTAAATTGCCCTCTCAGGGGCACACTGCTTGGCCTCCCAGGCCCTTTGCAATCGAGGTGGAAGCCATCTTATCCTCAGAATTTATGTATTTTCCTTGCACCTAAAATCAGCATCATGTGGATGTCACCAAGGTTTGCTGCCAGCTGGAGCAGTAGCCAGGCTTTTCTCTCTCTTGGCTGTAGGGGTCGAGTGCCTGGATTACTGGACTCTGTGAACCTGATTGTGAGGAAAAGGTTCTCTATGTTGCCGCCATTCTGGAACCTGGAGTGCCTATTGCCATTTTGGAACTTCATATAGCTGCCACCATTTTGGGACCTCATATGAGTGCTGCCATTTTGAAACCTCATGTGGTCTCTGTACTCTATTCTGGGGCATGGTGCTCTGCAGCTTTTTCCTCTGAGCAAATTCTTCCACATTTGCAGTTTTGAGGCTGCAAAGGTTGGAGACCCACTGCTTCCTGGGATGCCCCCTGGCCATCTTTCTTATTTCTCTGTTCCTTCTCAGCCATCAAAGTCTCAGTTCTGTCTTAACAATCCACAGCTTTACTGGCGTTTTCCTTCTGGCCAAACTCACAACATTTTAAAGACCCCTGCTGGGGTCTTTGCTCTTGATTTGCAACATAAATGTGGCTAAACCCCCCCAACAATAGCCATGCCACTGACTCTATATTCAACTGCCTTGAAATTTCCTTTCCCAGATTAATCAGTCCTCCTCCCTTAATCTCAGTCTCAGGCAAAGTCTCTGGACACAAGCAAAATGTAAACAAACTTTCCACCAAGACATAACATACATGGTCTGGAGTCCAACAACCAATGCAGTCCTTCTTCCCAGCAGAAACCTCCCAAACCTGGTCTTTACCAGCAGGCTTTTTATCTGCCTTCTGGTCTCCTGAGCTCTGACCAGAATCTTCTCTACAGAACAGCCCAAGCTGTTCCAGCTCTGTGCATTCAGGCAACATCTCTGAACCTTTCCAAACTCTGCCCACAAGCCATTTCCAAAGGCTTTTGAACCACATGGTCAGGTACAGTTACAGCAACAACCCTACTTTTCTGGTACTAAATTCTGTCTTAGTTACTTTTTACTCATTTTTGAGACAAAATACCTGATGCCCAAAGTTGGGAAAGGAAAGGTTTATTTTTACAGTTTTTGGAGGTTTCAGTCCATACTCAGTTGTCTTCAAGGCAGGGTGGCATGGCAGGGCCGTAGTTCAAGGTGACTGCAAACAGCAAGGTAGAAACCAGCAAGAGAGAGAGAGAGGCATGCCTTCTTCCTGCCTAATATTACATCACATCCTGGCTCCACTCCTAGGCCAATGTAGCACTCACACCCCCAATCCAAGCGCTAGACAATGAACCAATCACAAATGCATAATGTAAAGGCATGAGGCTTGGGGGCCACTGACATAAACCATGACATAGAGGGTGGGGCTTTTGCATTGTCTGTGTTGCTAAGAGGACAGCTCTGAGAGGTGAGTCCTATTCTGGCCTTGGCTTACCTCATCCTTGCACCAAAAGTGAGTGACTCCTTTGGGTCCCTTCTTAGATCTTCTGTTTCTACAAGATACGCCACTGTTGCACAACACAACCATTAATTTAATGCTTTGGCACAGTAAATTTTATATTGACTAGGCCAAATATAGGTCCTTGTTTCCCCATAAGGGGAACTCCATCTCAGCTACAGACAGACAGAAGTGAGGGGAACAGCATGATTCAAGCTAAACAGGATAGCTTGCTGTTTTCCTTAATAGGCAGAATCTTGGAACTACTGTCAGGAAATCTCTGAGCTTGTACAAAGTGTACCCACATCATTTGTGAAACTGGAATTATCTGACAGAGGATTAAATGGGGGCCCATAGGACTCAAGAAGCAATAAATCTATACTCTTTGAGGCTTAAGATGGATGTTTGTTTACCTACTTGCTGCTAAATAGAGCAGGATTGAGTTTTTGTGGTCTCTCCTGGAAGACACCCTCAAAGTAAGCTTCTCCAGGAAAATTTAACTCTGTGATAATCTCCTGTGGTTGAAGAAAGGCTGCAAGCTATAGACAGGTGTTTGATCCACAAATCCATCTCCCATGGCTCAGTATTGACTGAGTTTAGGTAATGATGGAAACTTCACTGCCCTTCTGCAGAGTGCTTATTTAACATCCTGAAAGACATCATCGTGTCATCTCTGTTGAGTTGTCAGAATGAGGTTGCACCAGCCTCACTGCATTTCTTTGTGTGTGAGAAAAAGAGAGAAGCTAGACTCTGTCTCCAAAAACCCAGAGAAAATGTGCCTAAAACAAATATGAGATTATTATAGAAAATTGTGGCTTTTTGGAATCTTTACAGTGAATTGTGTTTCTCAGGGAGAACTATCATTTGCTTTTGAAATAACAGAAGGAAATGACTTTTTTTTACTTTTTAAAATTTTATTTTATTTTTTATTTTGAAAAGCATAAAACCAAATGAGAAAACAAAATGGGGTCATTCAAAACAAAATGATGGACATAGTACATAATTTAAAACCACAATACAAGGTGATCTACAATGGTTACCATGATGTCTCTTGTTATCTTCAATAGAATTGCCCATATCATCAGGTACAATAAAACTGAACATAGCAGTACAGAAGAAAATCAATAAAAAAATTGAAGACATTATAAGACTTCAAAAATCAAACCAGAATGCGTATCATAGTGAATCCTATTGTCTTCAGAGTGGTTGACTATACCCTCAGACTTGATACTGTCAAACATAACAGATTTGAATAAAATCAGTCAAGACAAGATAGTGATCGAACAAGACAGATTCAAATAAAATCAGTCAAAACAAGGCAGTGAAAGCAACACAGGGCTTCAAATTAAGTTAATAAGAAATAAAAAATGGTTACCACAGTATATCCTTCTATCTTTGGAATAGCTGTCCACACCATCAAATCTAGTACAACTAGACAAACTGGAACAGAATATAACCAAACTAAACAGGGTGATGAAAACAATATGGGTTTCAAATCATGGTGCAAGATTGACCATGTCTACTGCCTTCTCTTTTTAGACAATTCCTCCCCTTTTACTTTCTTTTTTTTTTTTTTTTTTTTTTTGGTGCCGGGGATCGAACTCACGACCTTGCGTTTGCCACGCAGGGACTTACACTGCTGAGCTAAACCCCTGCCCGACTCCCCTTTTACTTTCACAGGGTACATTGCACATTTTGTATTCCACTAACTCCTTTAGTTTTTAGATTAGGGAGTCAACCCACTATTTACCTAAGTGGTTCTGAACCTTTTTACCTCTGAGCTTGGTCTCAAGTTGTATCCATTTACCTACAAGAGCCTCTAGGTTTTTCTTCCTTATAGCTGAGTAGTTCTCCATTGTAATAAAAGTGTCATGTTTTCCCAACCAATCTTCAGCTAATGGGTGAGTTACCCCCACTTTTTTCTGGTTCCCTGTCACGTAGAGCATTATTTTCTCATCTTTGACTTTCAGTCCATAAACGCTCTTTCAGGTTAAACGTAGAGCATCTTGATGGACCCTATCTCCTGGTCCACTCTGCCTGTGTTTCTTTTTATTAGTGTATCAAGGCCATTCATGTTAGTGATTATGGCCAACATTCTCTGCCTCATCTCTGACATGCTATTTTTCTGCTGTTGGTTGTCTACTTTTCCCTCTCATTCCACTGTCTGCCCCATTCAGTAAGCCTCCTCTGTCGCTGTTCTTGAAACCCGGGTCATTTTTTCTCTCTCTCTAGAATGTCCTTCAGTATTTTTTGTAGGGTTGGATTGGTGGTCATGAACTCCCCCAGTTCTTCTTTGTCATGGAAGCATCTTGTTTCTCCATTAAGTTTGAGAGTTTTGCAGGGTACATCAATCTGGGTTTGAGGTTATTTTCTTTCAGGGCTTAGAATACTTCACTCTTGATTTGATGGTTTGTGTCAAAAAGTCTGTCATGATTTCCTTTATAGGTGATCTGTTTCTTTTCTCTGATGGCTTTTAATATTCTGTTCTTGTGTTGAATTTCTGTGATCTTGATTATTATGTGTTTGGGTGTAGATCTATTTTGGTTATAGTTGGCTGGAGTTCTATATGCCTCATATATCTGGATATCATTTCCTTTTCCTATGCTTGGGAAGTTTTCTTTAATTATTTCTGTAAATAGCCTTTGTATTTCCTTTGTATTTACCCCTGCTCTTCATTCACATTTTTTATTCTTAAGTTATAGATTCTCTTGTCATCTTCTAGCCTTTGTATTGTTACTTCATGGTTCCTTGTTATTTTTAAGAGATCTTTCCTTTCATGATCACAGGTTGCAAACCTGTCTTCAAGGTTTAATAGTCTATCTTTAGTTTCTTTCAAGCAGTTTTGCCAGCCTTCAGTGGAGTTTTTAATTTCCTGGTAGTCTCTTTGAATCTGTTTCACGTGTTCCAGATTTTTTTTATATTCTTCATAGAAGGTTTCTCTCCTTTTTCTTGGTTCCTCCATTCTTCCATCTGTGTCATCTTGAGAGGCACTTAATATTTCTTTTATTATTTTTCTTATATCTTCCTTTACCTGTATTAGAATTTCTGTTTTTAGTTCTTTTATAATGTCACAAAGATAATTCTTTATGTCAGATGCTGCTTTTTCAGACACCGCACATGTGAAGCCCTGGATCTCTTCTGTGTTTACCTCTCCTGGGCCAGTACTGTTTGGATTGGGGGTTGGAGACTCCCTTTTGTTTTTTCCTCTTTTCATGTTTCTGGTTTCTTCCAGATGAGTGGATAATGGGGGTCCCTGGCACTTCCTGTATTGGCTGTGATTACTCTGAAGTGTGTTGACTAGGAATTGCTGCCCTCCCCAGTCTGCTGATGACCACTGAAGTACAAGAAGGGGCAGGGCAGGCTGGCCTCTCCCTTCTGAGCTGGTCAACCACTGGGAGTTTTTACCATGTTAGTATGTGCCATGTGGATGGGCTGGTTAGGGATAACTTCAGGGAAACCTTATCCTTGGCTATTGGATCTTGCACAGGGGCAGGACTCGGTCCAAGCAGTTCTCACCAATCTGCTTTGCACCAGGAGTGGCTGACTGAAGCTGCTGCAGTTCTGGTTCCAGGTTTGTCCTGCCTGACTCCAAAATGTCACCTGGCCAGTCACCCACTCCCACAGGAGGACTAAGTTCCTTGCACTCATTGTAAGCCAGTGCAGATATCAGAGCCAAGCCCATGCTGTTTTCTGCTCCACTGCTCCCCTCTGCAACTGTATCCTCCCGCTGTGGCCCTCAGACTTGCCAACCCCCAACTTCACCATGACCAGGTAGCTTTGGATTGCAGCGGTGTTTTGTACACAATGGACCAGCTCTGGTGAGAGCGCATCTGGCTACAGTCTTCCATCCATGTTTTTCTTTTCTTTTTTTCTTTCTCTCTTTTTTTTCTTGCCCTTTAGTTTCTTCCTGAGTCGAGAGGATCCATCTCCTTTCAGCTGGTCTTCTCCAGGATATTTTATTCTAGTATCTGAGCTGTTTCTCCCAGAGAGGCTCTTTGTTTTCCTTCTTATTGATGTGCCATCTTCTGAGACTCCCAGTTCTTGGAGGTTTCAGTCCATACTCAGTTGGCTTCAAGGCAATGTGGCATGGTGGGGCCACTGTTTGACTTTTTTTTCCATCTGTGGGTTCTGTGCAAAATTACTATGCTCTAGAATGGGTGAGTGGAAATCAGAGTTATATATTGTGTTCAGAAATGCAGGACTTGATTCAATTGAAAAGAAGCAGTGTTAGTATAATGGCTAAGACCCATTCTCCAGTGACTTTGGACACTTAGTGCTCTAGAGTTAATTTTAAAAAAGGTAGAAACCAACAAAGACTTGGGTTATTTTATCATGCAGTAACCTGGTGATCAATCACACTCACTATGCATGGAATTGGGTAATATTCCCTTGCAAGCCTGACTCAGAAAAGGATATTTTGAATGGATTTTTTAGGTTGTATTTTTATATTGTTTTCATCATTGTCCTTCAAGACCACATGTTTTAGTTACTTTCTCACTTTTCTCACTTAGTTACTTTTTTCCATCTGTGGGTTCTGTGCAAAATTACTATGCTCTAGAATGGGTGAGTGGAAATCAGAGCAAAATACCTGGAGCAAAATACCTGATATTGACAAGTTAAAGGAGGAAAGCTTTATTTTAGCTCATAGTTTGTAGAAATTTCAATCTACAGTAAGCTGGCTCCGTGACAGAGGAAAAACAGTCCATTCACAGCAGGCAGACTTATTTCTGCCTGAAATAGGAAATAAGCAGAAAGACTTATTTCTACTTTCCCTTTGTACTTCATCCAGACTGCAAGCCTATTGTTTAGTGCCACCAACTCCTAAGGTGGGTCTTCCATCTTTAGTAAATGTATCAATTAGTCACACCCAGAATTATGTTAAACCAATTGTGGACTAACCCACTTTCTCACACCCATTATCCAGTATCACACACCCATGATTAAGTCTCTCCCCAAAGCACACAAGGCTTTGGAGGGGAGAATCATCCAGATGGAAGCCATAGCACCAGCCTTTCTTACCTTTGTGATAATTCAGAAAACAAACAAATAAGGTAGAGAGTTTTCTGATGCTGATGTTACAAGGAGTCTTGTCTTTTCTTGTTTTGGGATGTTAACACTTGGCCTGTTAACATACATAATAACATAACATAACATAACATAACATAACATAACATTTTTACTTTTGTCCCTTTGAGGCAGAGGACACTAGCAGTGTCTGTACAATATGAGATTTCTCAGTTTGAGCCAGATGTTAGTAGAAGTTTTGCAATATATTTGGTTTGAAGACCCGCAGGGAATCTCCCAGAGACCAGGAGCTCGGCCTGGGCTGTTTGGATTAGGGACTTTGTGTAGACCAGCATCTTGGCCTGACTGTTGGGACTGGGAACCTCCCAGAGACCAGCAGGTTGGCCCGCGCTGTTTGGATTGGGACCTTTGCGGAGACCGGCATCTTGGTCTGACTGGGACTGGTAGGCCTGCCTTTCACCCGCAGGGAACTTCCCAGAGACCAGCATCTCAGCCAGGTCTGTTTGGGACCAGGAAATTTGTGGAAACCAGCATCTCGCCCTGACTGTTTGGGACCTGTAGGCCCACCCTTCACCCACAGGGAACCTCCCAGAGACCTGCCTGGGACAAAGTACGGCGGCCCGGCCTGCCCAAGATTCCAGGGGCTCTGGGTTGACCACGCCCACCATCCACCTTACAACTTAGGGAGCCAGGAGCCCACTGAGGGGAGTTAGGACCCTGTGAGGGAGCCAAGAGCCTGTGGGGGAGCCACCGCTTCTCCAGGAACTGAGGGTGCAAGAGGTAATTTGCCACACATGCAGAGGAAGCTTTGGAACACGGCTCAAAGCAAGGAGATATAGAAAAATGACAAAAGGAAAGACAAAAAGGCAGGCTCAAAGCTCCAGGCCTCCCCAAGAAAGCTTAGAAGCCATGTACATAGAAGAAAAAACAAGCCATACACCTGAAATGTCTGAAATGATATCAAATGAAATACATATGCAACTAGGGAAAGCTATGGAGCAATTCAAATTAGAAATACTTGCCAGGTAAAAGAAGAAATGATGAAAACAGTGAAAGAAATAGTGAATGCATCTAGTGAAGACACAGCTAAAAAATTAGAGGAACAAAGAAAACAGATAGAATCCCTAAATGAACACTATAAGAAACAAACAGAATACATAAAGCAGATACAAAGAAATATACAGGAAATAAAAAATGCTATTGAAAGCTGCCAAAACCACCTCAATGAAAGTGAAGATAGAATTTCAGACCTCGAAGATAAGATTGCAGCCAGTGAACAGGAAAGACAAGATCTTTTAAAAATAACAAAGAATCAGGAAATAAAAATTCAACACTTGCAAGAGGATGCAAAGAAAAATAACATAAGATTAATAGGGATAAATAAAAAAGAAGGGGACAGCCCAAATGATATAAAGAGGACATTTACAGAAGTAATAGCTGAAAACTTCCCAAACATCACAAGAGAAACAGACATCTGGATAAGTGAAGCATATAGAACTCCAAACAGCCATAATCAAAATAAAACTACACCCAAACACATAATAATCACCATCCCGGAAATCCAACATAAGAACAGAATACTAAAAACTGTTAGAGAAAAAAGACAGATCACGTATAAGGCAAAACCTATCAGAATCATGGGAGACTTCTCAACACAAACAATGAAATCAAGAAGAGCATGGAGTGAAGTATTTCAGATCCTAAAGGAAAACCACTTACAACCCAGACTGACATACCCCGCAAAACTGTCCTTCAAAATGGATGGAAAAATAAGATACTTCCATGACAAAGAAGAGCTGAAGAACTTCATGAACACCAAACCAACCCTACAAAGAATACTGAAACACATTCTAGATATACATGGGATAAAACCACCAAGCAAGGGAGACAATTAAACAGAATGGAAATATAAAGACACAACAGCAGAAAGATAACATGTCAACAATAAACCAATATATAACAGTTACAACCATTA
>PVJX010019218.1:0-35245 GCA_004027295.1 Dolichotis patagonum | reverse complement strand
TTCACTTTGACAGAAGACACAAGGACTAATAGTTTTGAAGTGTCTAACTCTTAAAAAGCCACCTGTGATCCCACTGGGTGGTTTCCTAGCAGTTGGTATTAAAAAGTCATTCAGATCATTATTTGTTCCAGTTAGTTGATATGGAATGCTATATCCTCACAAATTGTCTCAACTGCCACATAAAATCTAGGTAAAATTTACAACTATGGAATGTACTAAGGAATCAGAACTAGTAGACCTCCTGATGAAAAAATAATCACAAATATCATGTGCATCTTAAAATTCTGATGTGATCAGATAGAAATCCTAATCCTAAGTATTCTTTTAAGATGCTATTAATGTCCAATAATTTTAATTCAGGACAAATTTTGATGGTTTTGATGCATATACACTTTTTCAAAAGTGAAAAGCACTTCAGTTTGAGGAAAGATCCAAGGCCTTTCCATTCAGGTTCTGTCACACATTTACTTACATTGCTTTTAAAATATAATCATAGGAGAAATGAATAATCATCCTTGCCTCAAAATAAAATCTCAAACTTGAGGAGAGTTCAGAAACCATACAAAATCATAAGTAAAATATCAGTGCCCATCCAATCATTATTTTGGTTAATGAGTCAAGTAAACTTTCATGAAGTGAAAAGATGCGAAAATTTCCACAGCTGGGTTTTTGTTACCTCAAATTTGACCAAATTCCCTTACAAGTAATGAAAATTATAGGCTACTTCAGTCTACTTAGAACATAAAAAAAGGTATGGAAAGAAAAAAATACATATATATGTCAAATAATCTATGTCACAAAACTTGTACGTCTAAGCACTCACACACACGCATGCATACATATTACCTTTTCTGTGTAAATAAGCAAGATCAGTGGTTCACCCATTTGTATTGCTACTGAAAATATTACAAAAATGTATGCATGAAGACTTAGTTAAGCCTTATTAAAACGTTTTTGCATCACAAATCTGTTCAATGTGCTGGACTTCAGTAGAGATAATCTAAAACTTTCAATAATGGGTTCTTAGATGGTGGGAAGACTTTTCAGTTATTTATTGAAAAGAGTAAATCCAAATTGTTGATAATTGCCAAACATATACATAAATGTTAACTAAAGTTTGGTAGAAGTTACATAGGTGAAAACTCCTGTATTAGATAAAACGACTTACTCTTCCTTTGCCTGATATATTATATATTAAAATATTTCACATTGCGGGTATTGCACATTGTTTTATTTCACTAAAAATACTGAACTTATTTATTTTTTACCTCTATTTAGAAGAAGCACTTCTTATAAGTAATTTTAAAGAAAATAATTGGAGGTAAAGATTACCATGATCTGATAATTAAGGAAATGCAAATTCAAGTCACACTGAGCTGTTACCTTCTTTGCATAGGAAAAAAAGGTTAGAAAGGAACTAGAAAAAAATCTTCTTCACACAGTGTTCATGGGAATGTGAAACAGTCAAGCCTCCGTGAAGATGAACACGGCTATGCATGGTGGTGCAATCTGTAGTCAGAGCACTCTGGGAGGCTGAAGTGGGAAGATCAGAATTTCAGATCCAGCCCAGGCAATTTAATGATTTAGGGAGAACCTGTCTCAAAATGAAAAACAAACCAGGCTGTGGATGCTGCACAGTGCATGCAAACTTGATGCCACCCCTAGTACAAAAAAACCAAAAATACCTGATTTGGCAGCAGCTGAACTTCTCAACTTATACCAAAAGTGACTGAAAATGGGATTCAGATATATGTGCAAACCCACGTTCATCACAGCATCGTTCACAATAGAAAAAAGAAGGTGGAAGTATTCCAGATACCTTCCCACTGACACATGGAGACACAAAAGGTGATATGCATATTCAACAGAATATACTTCAGAGGTTATAAAGAGCTTCTGACATAGAACAATATGGGTGAAACTTGGAGACATGAAGTGAAATAATTCAATCTCAAAAGGACCAATGATGTACAATTATGCTTCTATGAATTACTTAGGGCAGTTAAAGTCCTAAATACAAGAAGTAGAATGATGATATTGAGAAATTAAGGAAAGAGGAGAATGATGAGTAATTCTTTAATAGATTTATGGGTTTGATTTTAAAAAATGAGTTCTTTCTGTAGGTGGATGGAATTGACCATTGCATAGTATTATAAATCAACTTAATGCCACTGAAGTATACATATGAAGTGGTTAAAATAGTAAAATTTACATGTGCATCATAATGTTAATACATTAATCACATACATAATTTCCACATGGGAATATTCTACATTAAAAATCTGCTACAAGGCATCAATGGAACCATTTAGTTCTAGGATTTGAAAGGTATTTTAAATAAAAAAGGAATATACCATCACAGTTGAACATGATAACAATTTCATATATAAATGTCTTAATACAGAGTGCTTTAAATAATCTAATTTAAAAAATAGTATATTTACAAAAACAGGTTAAACCATGCTTAGCACATTGTGCACTAATCCAATGATGTGTATGTTTGTTAATATTGGAAATTTGGACACAGAGACTTTCACAGAAGAAAAATGATGTAAACAGAGGAAGGTACTTTTATGTACCAGTTAAGGATTGGATATTTCCCTCAAGGACATCAGAGGAAAAAAAAATACTAAGTATCTAACTGACCAGATATATGAAAGAATAAACTCTTCTGTATAAGCAATTAAAACTGTGGTAATAACTTGATGAAGTATCTGTCTGTACAGTAAGTTCATTAATATTTTATTCCATATGTGACTAAATTTTAAACCATTGTGATATATGCTTAGCTTACATTGTAAACATGAATGCATTCTATGATGATAAACTATGATTAACATTGTACTCATTTAAATATATTTGCATTTAGGAATATATTTGTGTGTGTATATATATATATATATATATATATAATTTATGTTCAACTGTAACACTCAGCTGATCCGAATCAGCATAGTGCTGGGTGTGGATGGCCCACCTGAGGATTGTTGCCAAAAGCATAAAAAGAGAACTGGGGAAGGGAAGGTGGTGTGCTGTTGATTCTCCTGAAGAGGCTGTCACACTACCTTTCCTTATATGAACTCAGATCTTCTCATCTTCAGAGAGAGCTGGGGCCTCGATGTTGCTAAGGATGGTTGTGGTTCTTTTTCAGGGAGTTCTGATCCTCATTTGGACAATTGCTTCCTGGGTCCAGTGCAGATCCGTCAGTCTACTGGCGCAGATCTTTTATCTTGCTTGTGCAGAATTTCTAGCTTCCACATAGACCTGTGGGTCTTCCGTTTGCATATCTTGATACAAACTTTCATGAGACATTGTCAAATGCTCTAGACCTTTTAGATGGACTCAGAAGGGTTACTGCCATGGGCTCTAGGTCTTCAACTGGACTTGTGCAGGACGCTGAAGTGGGATCTAGGCCCATCAGCTGTATTCTTTTGGTCTCTAGTGTGTGCATAGATCTCACATACTCTTTTGCATTTGATGCTTTGTGTGAATATTATAAAATAATCCTATAAATTATGTATCCTGTATTAATTTCTTTCCCTTACAAGCCCTGACTACAACCTTCTCCATACCTGCATCTATATCTGTATATAATGTCTAATTGTTCTGCCACAGTGGGAAAGGAACTAAGCTCATTGAAAATCCACATTTAGAAGGAAGACACTGTTTCTGTTTTCAGAGAAAATAGAAACTACTTGTTAAAGGCATCTATGTGACTTTAGTTTGATATCATGAAACACATTAGGGCCTAAAATATTAGTAAAAAGTGCACATCAGTTTCAGAGACTCAGTTTGTTCCTAATTCAAATTGGAACTCACAGCCCTGGGAATTGTGGCTCCCTGTATACAATATTTCAGTTAAACAAGTGAAAAGGGAATATTATATAATGAGTCAAATGTTCTATTATATGAAATCCTGAAAACTGAATTGAGGAGCAGTTTTAAATATGTAAACTTCTCATCAGCAATGATTTCATGCATATTGTAATTGTGATATTTTATGGCATAGTGAGAATTTTTAAAACCACAATAGTAATAGTGACTTTAAAATTAATTAATTACAGCTAATAGTCAAGTATGTTCTCATTTGAACTTTGTGCTGACTCTTTGATTTCTTCTGCAAAGTTCACTGTCTTACCAGATATTTTATGGTGGAACCAGTGAGGTGGAAATACTCCCTTAAATGAATCCTTCAGGCTATTAGTTTGGATGTGTTCCATTTATTCATGTTCTGCTATTTTGTTTATACATTAGAGAATACATAAATATATTCTATTACTTTCTCAATTCTCTTATCATCCCATCTATGATGCTGTAACTGGGGGATTTTTGTTATACAACCAAAAACACCTGTATTCAAAAACATATTTAGCCACATAGAGTATAAACCTACCTATTGTAAATACATTAGTTGAGAATTATTTAAGAGATTGAAATACCTAAACAGTAAATGATGGGGTTATCAGGATTGTTACAGTTTGTGCTATGTTAAAACACAATTATTATCTCAGCAGTGTGTTTAATGTAACAGCATAACAATTCAGTTAAAGATTTTCTCACTGGCCTTCTATCTTGTAACCTAATGATTTTGGGTGAGAAAGCTTTTTTGTGTGTCCTACTTATCAGGTTACTTGGTCTTTTTATGTATATGGACATTTGCATTTGTATTTGATGATAACATAAACAAATTAACTGTATGTTACTTAGTGCTTGGTAAAATACATTACACATATTGAAACACCCCAGTCACCCACGTGCAATGAAGAAGAGGGAGGGAGGAGATATGGGGATACTTAATGAATGTTTGCATGCATTACAAAGTGACACCTGTGAAATGATACAAGCAATACAAATACCAGCAGAATGTAATGACCTGGAGTTCAGAGAATTTGTGGACTATCAAATTAGCGTGCCACAATTTCAGGTGTCCTGGCAGGAAGCATCTGTCTCCGGGACAAGCCTGTCACACTTCGGAGCACTAGTAGCTGTGGAGTACCAGAATTCTTTTGAATCAGTTTTGTGAGCCCCAATTCCCACAAATGCTGAGAGGAAAATTTGTGTCTTTGAAAGCTAGTTGCTAAGCACACATCTCTAAGAAGATGAGCAGCAGCAAAAATTTTAGTGACTCAGTGTGTTACATTTACCAACATGTAGAATATAAGAACTTTCTCCAAATAGTACTTTCATATGATATTTAGTAAAAATTAAAATTTCATAAAAGGAATAGACTCCTGAAAGATACTGGAAGCATACTTATTGGCTATTTTAATACTTTGAGGCTTTTAAACCATTGCAACATTTTTAGATTACAATACAGAAGACAATATCTAGAAGAGTTCTATCACCATGGCTGAAATCAAACCACATAACAGGAAGTACACTATTGTATAAGGTTTAAAATTTTAGTTATTCTATGACAATTTTCATTATCTCTAATTTAATATATTTATTCTAATCTTAAATTTTCAATATCTGTCCTGTTGTACATTTAGATAACAAAATTAGGTTCATGGGTGTCACATCTGTACAAAATTCTTTGATCTTTCTCAGAGTTCAAGTGTAGATTGTAACAAGTCACTGAGAAAGTGAAACATACACAGAAATTGTATGTGTTTATTAGATATAATATCTATAAGTATAATAAATTTGCCATGTTCAATTTTGATGGTTAAGTAAAAATTTAAACTCATGTAAGTTATAGTGCTGGTGATATTAAGAATTATGCATATGTGAAGATACTTAATCAATTATTCCATAAAAATTCATATTAGTTAGAAAGAATTGAACAACTATGAAATATATGCACAATAAAACTGTTTGAAAATGTGAAATAATTATTAGAAGAATGAAAATAAGTTTGGAGGTATTTTGAGTGAAAAAGATTTGAAAGAAAAATAATAATGCACTGTGAACATTTATGGTAATATTGTTAACTATATTCTTGGGCCATTTTGTGTTCTAATATGGTCTGATAGGAAACATAAAATAATTTGTAACATACACACACCCAGAGTCTAACTCATTTATGATGTAGCTTGGGCAAAAATACTTGCCTTCTGCATGTTTTCATCTTATTTTTCATAGAGAGTACATTTTACATTTCATTTTTCATTTCACATGTTATATAGAAGATAAGTTATTCAATAAATATATAGAAAAAATAAAAGCTTGGGTCATGTTTCGCTTTCATGGGTGCTTGGACTGTGAGCCATCAAGATATTAGATTGCTATGTACACACAAATTTCCATGACTGAAATTTTTAAATTGGAAGTACTATCAAAATATTTGTGATAGTAAGGAATACTCATCTAATTTGTATGTGTATGTTATACCTAGTTTCAAAAATCTCTGATACAAGGAAAATTTAACTAAGTAAGCTCATGCCACTAAAAAGTCTAATTTAAAGAATAAATTGATTGCTACGTGAAAACACATTCATTGGATTTAAGCACACGCACACAGAAGAAGCACTACCATCCACAGAGCACCAAAGCGCACAGAAATATGAAAAGTGAACTTCTGGGTCCACGCAGACCCTTGTCGGCGATCCACAAGACAAGACTGTTAGAGCAGGTGTACTTTTTCAGGCCGCTCCCGTGTCAGGGAGAGAAGTTGAGTCCTGCGGTTTCCTTCGCCTGGCTGACAGCACCCTGCAGGTGAGCTCTGTTTCACAGGTGAGCCACCTCACCTTGTCTGGACTGTCAGCTGAGGACCTCCACGCCTGCTGGGCAGCCATCCGCAGATGTTTCTGTCTTGCCTGGGCTGTGACTTTATCCTGAGTTCAGTGTGTTCCCTTTTGGTCTCTTAAGTCTCCAGGTAATGCTAACAACTAAGTTCCTTAAATTACCACTGCCCAAATAATAGAACTTAAGCTTTAAAATCCTTAAAATTATCTATAAATGGTAAAGTCAAATATTAATAGCTCTAATAAGCACTCAAAAATGTTAAAAGGGAGGAAATGGTTTCATATTACCCACCAAAAGAGGATCTTTATGCAAAAAAAAGTAAAGCAAAGTGGCATTTAACTTTGTGTTAAGTTAAAAATCACTCCCATTTTGTTGATCCACAGATTTTCATGAAGGAATTGTACCAGTTTTCTATACATTCTATCTTCAATGTTTGACAGTCTATGAACTTGTTATTTGTCATGGGCTTCACAGGTAATAAAGCTCTCTCACTGGCTCGCCCTTCAGTGACATTCCGAAATTATTTGAAGGTGGCAGCCCTTATTTTGCAAAGATTTTATGACATGGCACACACATCTATTTTCCAATCACTCACCTCATCAACATCAGAGTGAAAATACCTAAACATTAACTCTTAAACAAGATGTTTGTGAGGAAACTCAATCCTTTTAGAACTTCTTTTAACAAGGCTTCTTTTACTTTGTCTACTTTGACTGGTGGTGTTTGGAAGTGTTCTACATTTCCAAAGCTCTCTGAATTTCAGTTGAAATCGTACAGGAAGATAGAATAGATGTGTTAGAATTATGTAGAAAATATTTATCATTAAATAATGTTGTCATGATTAATCCATTTTACAGACTGTCTTTATGAAAAGAACAAAATTTTTGTACTGCTTCTCTTCATTTGTCTCCATGTTTTAAGCAAAGCAGAGAAAAACTATTTGCAACCAGGATTTTAATAATTTTGACAGCCACATAATCATGTTAGACATATAAAGCACACATTTTGTGAACTATTTTTAAGTGTATCATTTTATCCTGTAAATCTAGAGTCACTGTATACATTTCTTTAGATTTCAAAAACTTATTGATTTATTATTTTTTCTTTTTGAGACAGGGTTTCTCTATGCAGTTCAGGCTGGCCTTGAACTCACTTTGTAGCCCAGGCTGGCCTTGAACTTGCAGCAGTCCTCTTGCCTCAGCCTCCTGAGTGCTAGAACTATAGGTGTGCACCACCCTACCTATCTAGATGTCAAACACTTTTAACATGTTTTGAGATGTTAAATTATTAGTTATACTTTCTAGCTTTGTACCAGTTGCAATTTTTAAAATATTTTCCTAAATTTTATTTTTTTTAAGGAGGTGCTTAAGGAGACAAATACACTAAACTGGGTCTTTATCTTTATAGTGACACAAATGAGCAATATTTGGTAACACTGACATACTAGCTATTTTTAATATATAATCTTCTGGGAGGGTTCTCCAGTCCATTCCTCACTAGCCTAATAAGAGTGTTTCACTTCCTCTGAATTTACCTAACTTTTTTTTGTTTTGTTTTGTTTTTTTGTTTTGTTTTGTTTTTTTGTTTTGGTATCAGCAATTGAACTCAGGGACTTGTGCTTGCCAGGCAGACGCTGTGCCACTGAGCTACATCCCGGTCCTAGAACTGAAATTTGAGCACATATTTTCCTCATGTCTGAAATGGAATCTCACCACTAAATATTTTGTAATGATCATAGATTGAAAATATGTTAAAAAGTAAAATTTTTTTATTGAATTCCAATTTTGGTGTTTTTTCCTTTACTATTTCAATACATCCTGTTTCTTTATCACTGATAAAACTTTCTAAACTTTAGCTTTGATATTTAAAATAGAGAAAGATGTTCCTTCATGAAATACTCTCTAGCAATTTTTACTGGTGAACCATTTTAAAAAAGAAACTGTGGACAACCCATGTGGGACCCCTCCTGCTTCTCAGGAACGATCCGTCTCCTTACTCCTTTTCTCCAATACATTCTTCTGCTCTTAAAAAAATCTTATTGAAGAAATTCTCTGAAGTGAAAAGTATTTTTTTTTTACATTTTTCTTCCTGTGAAAGCTGCCTGGTTAAATCACAGATTCTTTAACATAATTTTCCCTAGAGTAAAAGCCTCCTAAATAACATTTGCCTTGCAATGTTCTGGTGAAATGTGAATTTGGTCATAGCTTGAGTAGACAGAACAGTATAAATCAGGAACAGTTGTGGCTTTTGAAATCATATTGTACTGTAATTACCAAAATAAATATAGTAACATTTTCTATCCTAAAGTCTTCTCACATATTTTCTGGTTCATTATCATTATTTTATTTTCCTAATTTTTGAAAAATTCATTCAGATGTTACTCAGTAAGAATGTGTTTCACTGTTATTATTTTAGACTGGTTAAATCACAGATTCTTTAACATAATTTTAACATAATTCTTTAACAATTTTTCTTCAAATATTTCCCAAAACTCAAGAAATTTAGGAGTAGTTTTAAAATGATAAGAAAAATAATAAACAATGATAAATGTACTGATACTTAATGAACATTCAGTTTATTTTGTTCATTGAAATATGACAATTGCATAAGAATTGTGAATTATGATAATTTAAATGTGATGATATTTGTCATGAATGCAGGAGTATGACAACAGGCTTCTTTTTCTAAGTTAATTACTATTGCTGCTTAGGCATATTTATTGCTCATATGTATTGTTTATTCAACATTCTGTAACTATATCAATGCCTGAAAGAATTAATTCATTGCATATAAACATGTAAAAAGAAATGTCTATTTAGGTTCACCATTGACTGACCCTGTTGTGTTTGGCTCTGTAGGAAATCAGCAAGCTGTGACTTCAGTGCGTGCTGGGACAAGGCCTGTTCACCTGTGGCAAGGATGTGATGAAAGAGAGAAAGAGGAGAGGTCCACGGCCCCATTTCACCCTTCAGCAGGTATCCCTGTGACCCCACCATGCCCCTAACTAAGGGTTACACTATCTTTCACAAGTGCCAGCCCTGGACTACACCTTTGCCAAATGGGCGTCTGGAGTACACGAACCCAGACTGGGGCCATGGCATGGAGGCACAAGTTCATTCAATGACTGAAAACTGATAAAACTTTGCACCATCTCTTCCTCTGGTTCCTTGCTGCACATATCAGTTCCTGACACATATTAGAGAACTATGCTCATTTTCATACTTGACTGACATTTTATTTTGGAACCATTAATTATGAGTCACTTACATTTTTATATAATATGGTTCCAAATCAAATGGGTTAAGTTTCTGGTAGTGAAATTACTAAAGCACATAATGATATCCAGCTTAAAATTCTTTTTTAACCAGTTTTAAAATAACAAAGCTTTTGTAAAGGAGGAGGGTAAGAATGGTTGAAGGGAGGATAGAGCAAAGGGGAAAAGTCAAGCTGTATCACATACAAGTACAAATTCTCCACAATGACTGTGATAAATATAAGTATCTAATATGTGCCAATAAAATCTGATTTTAAAAGTGTTATATAAGCTGTAGTAAGATTATTGGGACATTTTGTCCACAACCTGTTAAAATAGATATTTGCATTTGATATAATTTTTTCCTTTTAGATTGAATTTATGCCAATTGTTAATGTTTTATGAATTTTTTTAAAAAAATTAGGGCCAGGAATTTAGCTCAGCAAAATAAGTGGCTGCCTGGGAAGTGTGAGGTGCGGAGTTTGATCCTTGGTACCAAACAAACAAAAAAGAAATAATAAAATCATTTAAAAAGTTAGACATTGTCTAACATAAATATATTTAGGGTATTTGAATATTTCATAGACGAATGTCTGTTCTCTGTTCAAAAATTAAAAAAAAATATTGAAGTTGAAAATAGTTTAGAATAAGTATTTTAATATAAATTAGACAAAACCCAATTTTTCCTTTAATATTAAAAATTTTAAGCTAAAGTTTGCATTTTGTCCATTAAATACCTTCTCTTTAAGTATCTGTCATGTTTTGGATACATTGGACATTATTTTTGAAAGTGCTACACCCCAAATGTATGCAAATATGATTTCAAAGTACAAAAAGAAACTAAATAAAACAAAAGCAAAAATCACATCATTGTTTTAATCTATTACATTGCTTAATATTAATAGTTCATGATTTTTTCAGAAATTAGGTAACTGTATTCTGTTATTCCAATATCACTTTATTAATTAATAACAGGACATTAAAACAATGATGTAACAACAAATAGCAATGATGGCAACAAAAATAACATCCCCTAAAAATAAAGGCTTGAAAAGTAATACTGAACAACTTTGACTTATTCTGTAAAGGATTCTGCAGCAGATACGTGATTAAATACACTAATATTCACAGCTCCTAAAAATGTCTGCCCTATGTAGCCTGCACAGTCCAGGGACCTTTTATGGACATGAGGCTCTTTCATTTATTCCTTAAAATGGCTTTCTTGTTTTCTGGTGTATTTGGAATTGAACACAGGACCTGCAACCCTGGGCTGCATTCTTAGTCCTTTGTGCTTTTTAAATATTTTTTGAAACAGAGCCTTTTCAGGTGGCTCAGCTGCCTAGAATAGCCTTGGACTCATGGCTCTCCTGCTTCGGGCTGCCAGAGTGCTGAGCTTTCCGTAGATACCACCATGGCCAGCTTACGGGGTGTCTGAGGAGTATAACATCAACAAGACATTCAGGAAATCTTAAATATTTGTACTATATTAGCACAATTTACTGCCCTTTCTTTTATTTTCTGGTTGAGATCATCTTTTCTTTTCAGAGTACCTATTTTATTATTTATTTAATTATTTTAATTAAATTAATAATCATTTAAGTATTTCACTTATTTTCATTATTTTTTAGTAATACGGACACTGGTGCTGGATTGCTAGGAGAGCTATCGGATACTACTTAAATTTTAAACTTTAGTGTCCTCGTGTTCTTCAATTTTGAAAAAAACTTCAAATTTGCCCTGAACAACACTTTATCATGACCTGCACTCTTTCATTGACTTCTTCAGAATGCCAAAGAGATGTGCTCTGTTGGCAGCATCAAAAATAGAGTTCCAAGGCCTTTTACAGTGATTGTGATCATCAATTCACAGCCAATGGTCCTCTTTCCCTCACTGTCTCTTAATAGTTATTATAGTTAAACCAACCAATGGAGCATGCTCGAGCCAACAGAACTTATATAAGTTTTTTAAAAACGAAGATACAATTAAGCACAAAATTGTGCAGATATGCATGGCCAAGCTTATGGCTGTTTTATGAGTTCAGTTTTCTAAATATATTTATTATGTCTGGATTTTCCCCTTAAGTATGGGCAGCAAAAATCCTTATAAACTCATCCATTTTTTTCCACAGGCTTTGCTAATTTTTTCAAAGTAATTTTGGCTTACTAATGTAAGAGTTTCAGCAAAATTGTGCAACTCATTTAAAACATGCAAACAAAATATTCATTTCTAGTGTAATGCATCACGATGTGATTTGCATTCATTCCACTCAGAGGCAATTTGAGATTCTGCTGGCATCTGCAGATATATTATTGTGTGGGATCTTAAAAACAAAAATTTAATTTTGAATAATTTTTCGAAATATTTTCTGTAAATATTGAGTTACTGAGAATTAAATTGTAAAAGGTTCTTGCATAAACCATATAACTGTGAATGTTTAATTTTGAAGATTAAATTTAATTAAATGTTTATTTATTGCTGGTTTCAAGCCCTTTTTTTACGAATTAAATTTTACATATTTGCTAAACTAAATACACTTGCACTTAACTCTTCTTCCTTTTTCTTACATATTTCTAATTTTGGACATATTTCTGGAATCCTAACATTACTGAATAAATATAATACATAAATGATTTGTCTTAAAATATAATTTACATACTATTTAATGTCTGCTTTTTACTTGTTTCATTGCTAAACTTATCATTACTTACCTCAGTTTTTTAACTTCTTGCCTTATATAATTTATTTTTCTATATGTTTGCAATAACTCAGTATGGAAGTCATATGCATTTAGTTTAGCAAACAAAATTCATATTCAATTATAAACAGTTTCCTACCCTCGGATTCCACTTGTTTATATTTGCAGATTTTATAAAATATTCTTTTAAATCATTAATGTCCTACTACATTGTAAATAACCCACCATGTAACTTTTTTACTCTAATTTCTGTAATTTTGGCAATAAAATATGCAAATTAAAAATATAAGTAACAACTATGTTGCCCTATTCTCAAAACTTAGTAAACAAGGCTCGTATTTCTTATTTCTTGATAAAGAAATCAAATAAGCCTTAGCATTCTTCTGTCAGCTGTTATAGTTTATACTGTGTAGTGAAAATATAATTAAATGTTTGATAAGTATATTTATTTTAATAGCTAAGCACTTAAAAATATAACCATATATTAGAAAATGACATTGCATAACAGCTATTCTTATATTATTATTAATTTATCTAAAATGTATTCCATTACTGTCTTATTTATCTTTTACTCATTGCTGGGACAAAATACCTGATGCCCAAAGTTAGGGAAGCAAAAGCTTATTTCTTACAGTTATAGAGGTTTCAGCCCATACTAAGTTGTCTCCAAGGCAGGGTGGCATGGCGGGGCCACAGTTCATGTCAGCTGCACACAGGAAAGCAGAAACCAGTAAGAGAGGGAAACACACCTTCTTCCTGCCGTTGCATCATATCTTGGCTCCACCCATAGGTGGGTGTAGCATTCACACCACCAATCCTAAAGTGCTAGACAATGGACCAATGACAAACACATAATTCCATTAGGATTGGGGGCCACTGACAGAAACCATGACAATTACCACGCTATTGTTATTTATGCAAATTATCTCTTTTTAGCTACACAGACTTGAAAAAAAGTAAAAACTGCTATCTTTAATGTTTTCTTAAGAAAAAAAATCACAGCTCAGCTAAATAAATGATTTAACAAAGGTCAAATCACTACACTTTGTCAAAATATGGTGGAAAATGCTAGCTCAGTGTGGCTGTCCCAAATCAATATAGACCAAACAGAAATATTTTAATCTAATTTTATCATCTAATTTGAATTGTTACTCATTTTTATTTCAGATATTTTATATACTAAGCCCATGCTACTCTCATTTGTTCATGTACTTTTATAGTAAGAAAAGTTTTATTTTTATTTTTGTTTCTTAACTCAAAACTGCCTTAGATAATATTGAAAAATATTATTAATATGTTCTTGCTTTTTATACTTTTTTTAAACTTGAAAACTATTCCATTTGAGCATAAATATATTTCTGCTTTGTGTGTCAAAACAGTCTAATTTAGTTCCCAGAAAAAATGTTTAGTTCTCTAGTTAAAGGCTTTTAAATCCTAAAACCATCATTATTTATAAGAAAATAATAAATTATCAATGTAAATAGTAATGAAAATTCTTTGAATTTGGTTATGTTTGTCTTTGTGAGTTTTTTTAATAAATCATTTGTTTTATTTTTAAAACTTATTTCTTAAGAGAAAAAAACCCACAAAACTCAAGAGGCAAACAAGCAAAAAACAACAAAAGCACAATGACAACAAAAACAATGGTGATACAAGATTTTAAAACAGGATGATTCTACTAGTTGAAAACTAAGAACTTTATTTTCAAAACCACTTCTCTTGTGTTAATGGGAAGCTATTCTGGGCTGTAGGCTCAAGTACGGCTGCTTGGTGTGTGGGTGACTGAGACTGGTTAGGTTTGAAGACCTCATTCGTATGTTAGAAATTTGATTAATATCAAAGTAATGGTCAAGAGTGTCTCCTAAGCAGACTGTCTTGTGCTGACTCTCGTGCTGTGGTCATGGCACTGCAAACAACAGTAAACTAGGACAAATACTCATGTGAGTACATTTCCTAATCTTCTGCTTGGCCACGTTATAAATACTGGTTTAGCAAAGAAAACCTCATATCCAAGCCTATATTCAAGGTGTTTGGAAATTAATAATGCATTCATTCATTTTACCACCCAGAGAGAAATGACAGCATTGTAAAAATCAAATGATCACACGTCCTAGGGGTTTCCTTGTGAAGGATACAGAATGCATGGATCAAAGAACAGAGTACAATGATATCCAGACATCTCAGCAGGTGCCACCTGCGGGCATGTCTATCATTGGCAGAACAATGCACAGATAAATCGGTGCTAACACATCCTGATGGCAGGAACAAAATGTGACCATAGATACTTTTCTGCAACTTGATTTGGCTCTGAAAAGGTGTTTTTTTAAAAAATAATAAAGTCTTGTATATTATGCAAATCAGTATAGTTAACCTTTACCATATGTGTGTGCATATATACTTTCATATATGCATACTACATTCATATATGCATACAAGAGGCAATTATTCTTAAATATAGCTTCAGACAAAAAGGTGACATAAAAATGGATTTATTTTCATAGAAAAAATTTTCTTGTGCATGTTTGAGATTCTCCTTCAAATTAGAACTGAACAGAACCAGAACTGCTTGTATCTCAGAGAAGATTTTATGGAATCTCCCAGGTGTCTGAGATTCAATTTTAGAAGCTTGCCTCAAGTACGTTATAAGCCCACATTTATGGAAATGATGTAACTCAACATACATTTATTTAAGAAAATAAAGGTTCTCTATCTTAAATCATGAATATAAATAATATCCAGAATAAAGACTGCAATGTATTTCACTTCCTGTATTATTAAAAAACATATTATTATTAAAAAACAAATTTTATAATAGGTGATCTCCACAAATAATTGTCAAGTGTTTTACCAGCAAAATGTTACTCATTTGTCCTAAAAAACTCACCTAATAAACATTACTATACACTCAATTTGGATGAAATGAATATGTTTTGTTATTTAAAATACAAATGACATCATTAGATACTTGTCTATTGTGCTTGGATTATCATTTAGGGAATTTAATAAAAAGAAAACATACTGACAGCTTAGTGGCTCATGACTGAGAAGGAGCCCAGACTGGACAATCATGGATTACTGACACCAAATCTCAGAAATGTTTGCTGCTTTGTTATTTTAATTTCAAGTAAAAGAAATATAAAAGTGTAAATACTTTGCCAATATATGTATAATTAACAAAATGTGTTCCATTTCTGAATAACCTGCAAGTCTTCACAAAAAATAATACAAACTAAGCCATTAATTCAATAATTTTTAATGTCATTTTGAAATAAAATATATATACTTTTATAATACAATTTTAGAATACCATCATGAATTCTACAGCAATTCAAAACATTAGTTGAATGATTGTAACTTACTTATTTTATAAACACATATAGATCTTACAACTTAGTATGCATACATTTATCTATATTCAAAATCATACTTACATTAGTATATGAAAAACGATTAGATTTTTTACTTAATAATTTTTATCAAAGTAATGAATCAATGTATTGTTTCTCAGAATTTTAAATGTAAGTTATGATAAAACATCCCTCTTGAAGGAAAATTCCTCATCTCAAAATATACCAAAATTTTACATGGCTGGAAAAGATTCTCTTGGGAGAAACCACATCATCCTTTTGATTATCAGCAATATTCATTAATGTATTAGGTATGTCCAAGGATTTGTCTATCTCAGAAACAACCTATAATTATATATGTCTATTATTTCTACCTGTATCTATATGTATTCTTTATTCAAGAAAAGATTACATTGTTAATTTGTTTATGTTTAACTCCTAAAAGCTCTAGAAATATCTGTTTGCAAGCTTAAAAATGCAGTTCTTGAGTATCCATCTAGTGCTGTAAATTCAAACATTTTGGGGAAATAGCATGTAATGGAAAAAAGAATAAGTCATTTACTGGGATTCCAGAAAACTTTATATTGTGAGTCTGAGGACCAAAATGAAGATACCGTGTTTGGATAAATGTGCACACTGTATTAGCTTCTATGGCTGAAATACAAGTTGCCTTAAATTTTGTAGCTGAAAAACATCTTATCTACTCATTAGCTGAGAGTTCTATACATTAGATGTCAGAGTGCATCAAATCTGAATTCTTTGCTCAGGATGCTACAACACAAAAATGATATGAGCTAGGCTGTATGGGATATAACCCTTCCAACTTCAGATTATCAGGAATTCAAATTTTTTTGCCATTGTGAAATTGAAGTTACCCCTTTCCTTCTCTCTGTATGCTGAGGATTACACTCAGCTTGTACAGGGTACCCCTCTCCATCTGCAGCTCAGAGTATGGCTGTTTTATTTCTTCCAGAAAATCTAAATTTGCCTTTGATTTTCACCTTTTCCTTCTAGTCAGAGAAAACATCCTGTTTTTGAAGGGCTCATATGATTTACGGAGACCCATGCAGTAAGCTTTGCATTTTAAGATCACTGTGACCTAGAGCCTGTCCTAACCATGGAGTAGAATCCATCATCTCTGTAGATCTGCAGGTCATTTAAGGCATATGCACCAGGAGAAGGGACATCTTAAGAGACGTCTTAGTCTCCTGACAAACATTAACGACAGTATGTAAATATAGGTATAAGAAATATTCTTGTAGACTATTTACCTCTAAAAATTGCAAATGTTTTGGAAAAGTTTGGAAGGTTATGTCTGACTGTGCAAATGGAAAGGGAGAATGTGAATATTAATAAGCCTATGAAAGTAAAAGTCTTGTCTCCTGGTGTCCATTTTCAAATTTGACTTTATCATGCCATTGTAAAAATCCAGCTCAGGACAGAGGTTTTATCAAAGTATTGATAATACTCATTTCAAAAAGAGTTACTTAATTTCACCATAGAATAATACTGGGACATTTAATATTACATCAATCTTTCTTCATTTAAAGAATTTATTGATTCCATTTTTTATTAAAACCTGTGTTTATAATCATGTGAAGTACACAAAGACTGGATTCTCTTTTATATTTAATTTCTACTTATATACTAGCTAATACTCTCATGAGCCTATTATTGTTTTGAAAATCTGTCAAGTATATCTACTAACAACTAATGAATACACTGAATCTTAATTTTTAATGACTTTCTGAGATAGAAGTTTTGTAGGATGCCTGCTTGTACATAGCAAGTTAAACAAATATTTTGCACAAGACTAGTATTTTAAATGTACCTTGACTCCTCATATCAGTTTCTTTCCACTTATCAACTAAGTCTGTAGAGTAGCTCTCACCACACTAATCTGCAGGTGGTCAGTTCCAGTGGCCTTCAGTAGAGGATAGGAGTCTACTCAGGTGTCTTGTAACAGCAGAGTGATTTATAAACCAGGTGTCACACCGTGAGTAATGAGTGTCCTCTGGAATGTTGGAGGCCCTGGCAGGACAGGTGAAGATGTGACCTTTGATCGTGCTGCTGAGAAAGGCATGCCACTGAAAACTTTAAAGGTTTCATCATTTTGTGCTGTCTTGTGAAAAAATGAATTTTTGAAGAATCTTGGAGAAAGAAGAGAAGGGATGAAAGATACACTGCCATTTTAAGACTCTGACTCTCTGAAGACAAAATATACATATGGGATAAAGCAGACATATTCATAAAACATCTCTGCTATTGGCTTCAACTCAACACATTGCAAAAGGAATGAAATTTTAAAACCAAGTAAGATGCGATAAATATAGACTTCAAGTACAATCATAATCAGAAGTTTGCCATCGAGGATATTTTTCTTTTTTTCCCCAAAACACTAACCAAAACCTGTAGTCTATTCTGGAAGAATCAGAAAAATGAGATTTTTTAATTGTGGTATTTATATGTGAATCCATAACTTGGGTTTTTTCATTGTACTGGTTTTTTCTTCATCAAAGAGAACCACTAATTTATGGGAATATCTCCATGAAATAACCCTAATTTTTATAATAGTAGCAAAATTGATGAATTATTTATTTTGGTAAATATGCTTCATGTACTAGGGTGCTGATTTAGAAGACTGACGTCACACTTTTTAGTGTCAGAGCTTTGAGTATATGTTGTTAATGTTCCACTTATCACAATCTTAGGGAAAGTATCCGTACAGAGTACTTGGCACTTACCCAGTTATAATCAATAAACTTAATGATAGGGACACTAGGCATGGTATCTTTAAAGAGCTATTAAATAATTCACATGCAGATTTTCTGACTACTCTCATTTTTCTCAATGAAACATATATGAGCACAGGGGGTTAGAGTGAAAATTATTACAATCACTTTGGAAGATAATGTAGAATTGCCTACTAAAACTAAACAAAAACATAACCTATGAGACAGGTTTCCACTTTTATTTATATTAGCAACTGAGATGTGTACATCTCAATTTCGTGTATTATTTAAGAAAACTCAAAAGGAAAACAGCAGAGTTTTCATCAGGAAGGGATAAATAAATGAAGTATGGAGTATCCTTTAATACTCTATGGAAATAAAAATGAAGAAAGTACTAAGATAAGCAATACCATGGATATATTTTTAAAAAAGAATTCAAAAAAAGTAAAGAGTCATAAGATGAAATTCTCTTTTGAAACTGTATCATCACATTTATATAGTGTTCATGATCAGGCAAAACTATACTATTTATGTAGTGTTCTATATATTTATATAGTGTTCATGATCAGGCAAAACTAATCTATAGAACCACAAATCCTGTGAACTTTGGGAAAAGCATTTGTTTGAGGAGTCAAAGTTCCCTATGATTTGAATATAGTTTAGAAATTCTAAAATCTTTCATGTGCTGAAATTTCATCTTCATTTTGAAGTATTAGGAGAGTCAAATTTAAACAGACCATAGAGTTTAGAGATAGGGGTTTGGTATTTGATTAGGATTAAAGTCATTAGCATGGATCTGTCACAATGAACCCAGGTAGGTTTATAAGAAGAGGAATACAGACCAGATAGAGTCACACACACACACACACACACACACACACACACACACACCTTTTACTTCCCATTTGATACTCTGCTTACCTCAGGACTCTGGTCCCAAGAAAACAACCACAAGAACCAACTTGTTGAACTTGTTTCTCAAGAGATGCAAGCCCAAATAAATATATTTTCAAATTTGTAATAAATTTCAAATTTGTAAATAAATTTACAAATCGTGGGTGTTTCAATATAACTTGTGTCGGTGAAAGCTTTCAAAACAAAGCAAAAGCCTTAAATGCAATCACTGTATTGTGTGATGCACAATCAGGGTAGGTCTCCCCTTCTCAGTTTGGTGCCCTACTTACACATTGTCTCTGGAAGGACTTCAAAGAGGCACCAGGAGCCAGCCACAGATACTAGGAACTGCTTAATCCAATCAACTTGGCTGCTGCAATTAGTCGTCACACTTAACTATAGAGATTATTAACATTATTTTCCTGGTAGATTACTTTAAAAGGCAAGTGTGATTCTTTATTTTGCTTCTAGAGGCTTTAGTAGTTGCTGACAATATTTAAATCATGTATATTTGTCAGCTAAAATGTACCTCACACTGAAAGAGTTCAGAAGATGTCCTCTTCACTATTTGATACCTTAAGAAACAGGTTTCTGAGGGAAGTACCTTGAAGAGCCCCATTATTGCTTTTCTCTGCGCAACACACCTTACTGTGGGGATCACAATCAGTAGGACAATTTAAATGCAATGGGTAGCATTTAACTCGGCATGTCTGAGTTAAAGGGCACCACTCAAATGCCAAAGGCAAGGTGGGTGTATTTGCCATAAAGGACATCATCAGAAGTAAGGAAATCACTAGGTGGTCTGACTCATTTAGACGCATCCCATTCCCTAACTTACCATGGTGGTCCTAAGTGAAACAGATAGGAAGCCTAGTAAATTGCTCCTTGGTATATACAAACCGATAATGTTAGAATAAATGAACAAAAACTATCTCAAATTATGGTAAGAGAGAATAATAGCCCTCCTACTAATAATTCCCTGATTTGAGCCAACTTAAAAACCTAGAACCGCTCAAATGAAGAAAATGCTATGTCTCTTTGAGGAAGGGTCCTGGTACACTGCCAAAAATGTACATTGTTAATCTTCTTTATATCCTTTCTTAAAGGGACCTACAGAGTCTCATGGATCTCTTTTTACAGGGTAACTGTATTTGGGGGGAAAGGAAATAATCAGAAAATATGGGAGTTACTAGTTCTATACTGATGCTGATTCCAGGAGCTGAGAAATAAAATTGTGGCCCTCCAGTAAGGGGTTCATAGAGGTGATGTGATCAATGGGTTTTTAGCTAAGTGAGGTCTAACTCACAGTGAGTTTCCCAGTTCATCCTGTGATTGTTTCCCAGTTCCACAATACAGAACAATGGAAGATCCTTAAGTTGGTGCCGTAACTTGTGAAGTGAAGGCTAATTTGGTTATAAAGGTGAAACTGAAGGTGAAACTGATTAGAGCTCCTCTTTCTGGAAAGTTGGATGTCAAAACAATGTCACATGTCTGTAGAGATTTCCCACCTCAGTTCCACCAAGATAATAAATGGTGCAAGGGACTTGAATCATTTCATATTCCCTTTAACTCAGCTACTTGGCCATGCAGAGGACAGATGGCTCTTGCAGAATGGATGGCTGCCAGCATATTCAAGTTGTAACTCTCTTTGCAGTTGCTCTGTCAGATATGGTGTCCTCCATTAGGCAAGCTAACTTATCTCCTGTTACTTGCTCTGCAGATCTTGATTTGACAAATCCCTCTTCATAACAAAATATGAAGCTGACCAGAAGCAATTTGCTTCATTACACATTTATTGTCCTACTTAGGAATAAATAAATACTCCAGGCCTGAGTCATAACTCTAATTTGCCGGGCTTTTGATCACTTCTCTCTTCCACAAATGATCACAATGGTTCATATAGAGTGATGATATTATGCAGATTTGACCATAAGAGTTAACAATGATTTTGAACTTGTTGGTAAACTATTTGCGTATCTGAAGATTGGAAATATACACAACTGAAATTCAAGGGCCCTCTATCTCCATGAAATTTCAAGGAGTCAGTTGGTATGGGGTATGCTGAAATATCCCTTATAAACTGAAGAATAAATTGTTACATCTGATCCTTCCTACAAGCAAGAAAGAGGCATAACACTTAGTGGACTCACGTGAGTTCTGGAGGTAAGATGTTCTCACTTAAGTGTGATACTCTGGCCATCTTGTACAACAAAGAAAGCTGCTACTATTGGGATTGAGTTCCAGAAGAAGAGAAAGCATTACCAGGCTTGCCTGCATGCTTCTGTTTAGGGCCATGTGATCTAAAACTTCTATAGTACTTGCTGTGCCATGGCAGATAGAGATGGTGGTTTTATTTTTTAGTGCATGTTTGTAGCACGTGAAGTTTACACTTACCTTGGAATGTGGGTACTTGTACATGATTCAACTTGTTTCTTTTTTCATTCCCTTCCCTTTTCCACTCATCTCCCTTTCTGGCTCTAAATGCCTTTTTTCTGTTTTTCTTCTTCTTCTTGTTATTATTATTCTTAGTTCATATTTATTATATATGTTTATATTTATTTAGGTTATTAGGCTACAGTACCTGCATATCTCAATTCTTCTTGCTTCCTTCTATCTCCTTTCTGCCCTTACCCTTAGTCTCTTAGAACTGTTTACATTTACAAGAGAAATATCCACTTTATCCATTGGTTCCTTTAAATAAATGCAGCATTTATTATGGTCCTTGTAATTTGCTTTACTCAAATGTGAGATACCATATTGTATTTAAGCTTGTGTGTCTGATTTATTTCATGCACCAATATATTTTCCAGGTACATCCATTTTCCGACAAATTTCTCAAATTTCTCCTTTATAGCCAAGTAGCATATTATTGTCTATATAAATGGATAGAGATGGTGTTTGAAACCTGTGTTAGGCCCCATAGTTGGATTGGAGTCAAGGGCCAGCTAGGATTTTGGAGCAAGGGTCTGCCATCATCTGCCAACAGCTACTCTCCTTTTGAGAAATAGCTGCTGCCCTTTTACTGGTTCTAGTGGAAAACAAACCCTTGAGCAGGGGGCAGTAGGTTACCGAGTGACCTGAGA
The DNA here is from genome assembly GCA_004027295.1 of Dolichotis patagonum. Taxonomy (NCBI): domain Eukaryota; kingdom Metazoa; phylum Chordata; class Mammalia; order Rodentia; family Caviidae; genus Dolichotis; species Dolichotis patagonum. The sequence goes on along the minus strand of PVJX010019218.1, from coordinate 12,554 downwards.
TGCTCATTGTAAACCATGCACCATCTTCACCACAGAGTCACAAGTGGGATATGCACAGTAACGTTATAACACCAAACAGGAGAAGTTTATACATGCCCGGCCCCAGGCAAGTCCTCAGCGTACATTTAAATTTAATGAAGATATAGCCCAAGTACCCATGATTTTTACTTTTGCTATAGTACCTCCTGTCTCCCAGGTGACCTGATCCTTGTAGCCTCAAGGTGTATATAATCTAAGCGAAGGCCAGGTCCTAATTTCTAGATAGTAAGGCACATTAGGCAATCACCACATGAGACTTGACAGCTGTAGCACTCCCGTCCCTCTCAGGACATCTCTATAGGATAGTGGTAAAGACAAAGCTTCATGTGCAAAAATTGGAGAAATTCACCTGGCCTTGTATTTTATTTGAGAGGCAAGATGGCAAGACATGATTAATACTGATTAATAGATGCACTAATGGTCTGACTGAGTGGTCAGGAACTTTGAAAGAACAAAAGGAGAAAACCATTTGCAAAGACTTTTGTCGTAGAGTGTGGGAAAAGGAAGTGAAGGCATTGATGTATCATGTAACTACTCACAAAAAGATATCTTGAGTGAAAAGAACTTCAATAATCAAATACATAGAATAATCCTTTCCATGACTGGTAGCCTTTCCTTAGCCACCCCTGTAATACTGCCAGATGCATTCATGAATACAGGGTCTGTGGCAGCAAGGGTAGAGGTTAAGCATGGTCTCAGCAACAGGACATTCTGCTCACCAAGGCTAACCTGGCTACAATTCCTGTGAAATGACCAAACTTTCAGCCCCAGATACCAACACGGGGTCCTCAAAATGGCACCATTCCAAGATTTGATCAGCATGTGACCTGGTAGCTGATTGATTACTTTGGACTGCTTCTGTCATGCAAAGATCAGTGTTTTGTCTTTACTGGAATAGATAGTTATTATTGATATTTCTTTGCTTTTCCTGCATGTAATGATTCTGTAAAAACTACCACATGTGGACTTACAGAATGTCCCATTATTATCTCTGCTAAAGGAATATAGTTCAAAGTCAAACAAGTGCCACAATGGGTTATGCTTATTGAATATTGCAAGTCTTATCATGTTTTCCAAAAGGCAGATAACTAACATGGTAGAATAGTCTCCTCAAGATGCAACTACAGTGGCATCTGGCTGGCAATAGCTGGCAAGATCTCCTGTAGGATGTATACTTTCTGAATCAATATATGAGATGGTGTGTACCACAGTTAAAATTCATAGGTCCAGGAAGTCAGGATGAAGATGGGAAAGGTACCATTCACCATTGCCAGGAGTGGCTCACTAGCAAAATAGTTAGTTTTCATTCCAGTGACCTTATATTTTTTTTATAAGAAGATTCAAAGGGAAAAATGCTACTACCAGCAGGTGCAACAATGATTGCATTGAATTGAAATTTAATACTTTTCTTTGATTCTTTTGAAATCTTTATATTTCTGAGTCAACAGGCTATAAAAGGAGTACTTTGTTGGTGTGGTGATTGATCCATACTACCAAGCATAAACTGGACTACTATCCCAACAATGAATGTAAGGAAGGATGTGTTTGAAATGCGGGAGATCCATTAGGGAATCTCCCAGTATCATCATCATATGATTTTAAAATCAGTGGGAAACCACAAAAATTAATCTAGGTACAATGACTGATTATCCAGACCTCTCAGGAATGAAGGCATGGGTCACTCCAGGAGGCAAAAACCGTAACTTCCCAATATGCTACCGTTCCCAGGCTAAGGGAGTCCTGAATCAGCAGAAGAAGACAGATACAAATAAGGTCTATGACCACATGACCAGGACAGACATAAGGACTATAACTTTCATGAGTATTTTTCATTTTACTAATGACCTTATGTGTGCATACACATATATATTAAGCAGATATATTTTTATGTATTCTTACACCATGAAAGATAACCCTAATATCAGTAAGAGCATATTTTGAAATCCATATCATAGCAGTTAATTATGGAATATCAGGAGAATAAGAATAGCTTTTTCTCTTATACTGTTCAAGAAAACAACATAGCTCTGTTATATTCAGGGAAATATTATAATATTAAACAGAATTATGACCTTGATCTTGTCTTATTTGGCGCTTAAGTATAGTTTAAAGAGATACGTTTGATTGCCAAGTTGAGAAGGTGTCAATGTGACCATTAATCATGATTATCAACTTCACTGGGTTAAGAAATGTCTGGCATTTCTGGATATCTCTGTGGGTGCTACTAGAGGTAGTTGGCATGCGGCCAGCACACAGAGGGGGACAATGCCCCATGATTCTGGATAGTACCATCCAATAGACTTTCAGTCCAGTAAGAAAAGAAGAGGAAGTCTGCCTACATCGAGCTCTGTTCTACTTGAGCTAAGCCATCTTTTACTATTTCTGTAGCTTGTGGGTGTTGGCTACAGATTCTTCAGCATTTCAGTGCAAATGCACAACAAAATCTCAGAGAAGAGCTTCTTCAGTCTCAGACTGGGCCTGCATCCTCGAAGCCTCACACTCTGCAGCTTTTACCGTCTTGGACCTAGCAACTGCTGGATTCTTTCACTCTTCTGCACGCAGATGTCTGTTGAGGACTACATCAACCCTGAGGGAACAAACTTTTATGTAGTTATGATTTGCAAAGCAATGCATATAATAGAGGGCACATAATTTATAGGATTATCTTATAATATTCACACAAAAAGTCAAATTCAGAGGAGTGCAAGACGTTTGTCTATGCGCTAGAGATAGAATCCAGCTGAGCACCTGGATCCCGTGGCAATGTCCTCCACAGTTGGAGGCCTGGAGCCCATGACAATGTTTCATGCACTTCTGTATCACGGATCTGACTGTGAAAGCCCAGAGGTCTATGGTGGAAGCTACAAAGTCTACAGCCCTGGAATAAAGGATCTGTGCCAGAAGACTCTGGGACCTGCACTGGAGCCAGAAAGTGATGCTCAGGGTAAGGACCAGCACTTCCCTGAAGACAGCTGCATCCATTCTCAGCTGTAGCCAGGACCTGAGCTCCTCTGATAATGAGTACAACTGAGTGCTTATCAAGAAAGCCAGCCTGACAAGCTTCTCCAGGAGAATCAACCGCAGCACTATCTTCCCCTCCAGTTCTCCTTTTAAGCTGTAGGCAACCATTCTCAGGTGGGCCTTCTACACCCAGAACCGTGCTGATTCAGTTCAGCTGGGTGTTACAAACTGCCCGTTAGTTAATCCACCACATTATCCAATAAATTTTGTTATGGAATTGTTTCTTTACCTCTAGAGAACTGCAATGAGTATCATAATTAAGTATTACAGTAACAGGAAAAATTTTTAAACTCATGCAAAAGGTCATGCGTTGTCTTCATTTGAAACTTTATATAGAAAATTTGTGTAGAGTTGATAATTAGAGTGAAGCCATTTATGAAATGTAACTCATGAAGGTGGGAAGTGAAAAATATTTATAGGTACTGTATGTAACATGTGTGCGAATGTAGGCAGACTTTCCTTCTGTGTGCTTAGATAATACGATGTATATATGAGCAGTAAGAGAAGTGTTTCAAAGAGGTAGGTAAAAACCAGATTAAAAGAATCTCAATAAACTATTTTAATATGTTTCTACAAACAATGGATTTGTGCCCATTAATCTGAATATCCCTTGTGTCACTGTCATGTTTACAGTTTACAAACTTACTTAGAATTTTATTCATGATTTTCTTCAAATAGTGTTCTAAAACAGAGTACTTTTTTCCGGATAGAGTAATTAGTAAAAAATGATATATAGGAAGCCTAGTTAATATTGGGAGACATATTATTCTTAACTCAATTCTCTTAATCCCCAATTTTGAAAGAAGGACTTAAGTACCTCTCATAATTTTCTATGAATACTATTTATCCCAACAAGGTTATAATTACTGCAGCAACCTTATAATACGTCTGTCTATGATCCCAAAGAAAAGTAAGATCATTTTACTTATGACGAAGGAAACTGGTCAATAAACTGAATTAATCATAATACCAGTAAATCTTCAGAATTTACTAGAATAAAAAAAAGAAATTGTGTCTTTGTGTTTGTCCGTTGCATATCTCAACATTTTAGGAACATTGGCCTCTGCTTACACATATTTTATCTCACCAACAAAAATCTGAGGTGAGCTTTTTCTTGTCAACTCTACTTATTATCTCACGATTACTCTTCTTGTCATTGGCTATTTAAATGTTCTTCCACTCTCTCCATTTTTCTCTCTTTTATCTCCTGTCTTTTGTTTTTTCATGTTATAATGTTTCTGTGGGAAGGATTTTTGTTTCCTTCTTATAGTGCTGGTTACAGTAATGATTGTTGAACTTTAAAGTAAGAATTTAATAAAGAACCAATTTAAATGCAAATTGTAACACATCATCAAATATTGAATTATTAAGATAGTAATTTTAAGCCAAAATGTCTATGTTTAATACTCATTGAGGTAATCCAAACAGTTGTTTCTATAGCACACACAAGGAATCATTGTATGATAGGGCTGAACTAGGCTGAAAAGCTGCCTAATTATCCTTATAACCTTCCATGTTGTTATCTGAGGCTGAATATTTCATAGGTAAAAGGAGTGTAGTATTTTTTTTTTGCTGTGTTTTGCCTATGGTGACCACATGAGGCAATTATGTTTTAAGAAAAGATATGCAGTTTTTTATCTACCCAATTCCTATCACATAGCATCAAATCATCAGTATCTCAAGGACTAGATTTTTACTGCTTGGGTGGTTTTTGCATTTGCCTGCTTAATGGATGAAAACTATAGTACTTGGAAGTCAAAGGACCCATATGGAATGAGATAGTACCCTGAACAGGAGAATTCCTATGTAAAATTCATATTAATATTGTTATTGAATACTTTACCTTCACTTATTTGATGTCAGAACTAATTTTTAATGTTAAAGAGAGTTAGAGACTTACAATATTAATAAATCATGTATTTTGTTATTTATTGACATATGCTTTTGTTGTTTTACCTTCCTTTCCTCCCTCTGTCCCACTCTCTTCTTCTTTCTTTCTTTCCATCTAAAAATACCAGTGATGATAGTAGTGACTGCATTGTGTTAAGGAGTCTGTCTTTCTGAATAAAAACAAATAAATGATTAATTGACATGTTTCATTTATTGAGTTGAATTACACTGACTCTCTAACAGAAGATGACATGAAAAATTCTTTAACTTTTAATGAATGAACTGGGCTCAACAGTGTTTCTTAAAAATTTATGTCCACTTGAGACTTGTAAATGTATCCTTTATTGAGAATAAGATCTTTTCACATATAACCAGGTAAAGAATTTCATACTGTATTCTGATGTTCCCTTAGGCTAGTAAGATTAGATGTCTCATAAGAGAAATGTACATTCATGTACATACATACACACACACACAGAAAGAAACAGACACATAGAGATAAAAGTCAGAAAATAATGATAATATCTAGGTACTATTTATATCTGAAACTGTAGGCACAAAGTGATGAATCTCCTAACTTAGGGACATCAAGGACATCAAAAACTAGAATAGCTACATAGAAATGATTATTTCTTTACCAGTCCTTTGATATAGATCTTTCAGCCTCCATATCTGCAGAGAATAAATTTCAGTAGTGAGAAGTTGGTGATATTTTGTTACACAAGTGCTAGGAAATGAGTTCAGTGACCAGTGATTTTAGAAAGTAGCATACGTCTGTGTTAAAATTTTAATTTTCTTTCTATAGGAATTACATAAACAACTTAAAATCATTTTTCTGAATACTATTATCTTAATCTATGCTTCTTATTTTTAAAATTTGATCACATAAAATATTGTTTATTGTACTGTGTCTCTCTAGATATAAATATGGACATAGATATGTATATGGATATAGATATAGTTATAAATATATTTTTTGATACCAAGAATCAAACTCAGAACCATGTACTTGCCAGGCAGGCTCTGTACTGCTGAGCTATATCCCCAGCTTCCATGGATATATTATTAAAGATTATTTTTGCATATGAAATATCTTGCTAAAAATTTAAGACATATGATCTATAAGTTGTGCATACAATTTTGAGTTTGATTGTTAGTATTTTAAAAGTAGGAGTAAGTTGTTCCAATAAATACAGAAGGACAAGCTATGCCTTAAGAGTTAGAGTTAATCAATCTTGAATTTTGTCAAGCATTCAGTTCACCACTAAAGAGTTAGAATAGTATGGAAACTAGATGATGAACAAGCTCAACAAAATGTTTTAATCTTTTTTCAGTTTGTATGACTTTTCTTTAAAATATTAATAGTAAGTATGCTAGAATTTCTCCATTGAAAGTCAAACTACAATTTAAAAGAGCTGGAAAAAGTTCACGATGTTTAGCTGGTATGAGATTAGACATTGTATTTGTCTAAAATGCTCCTTGCTGCTCTTACTGGTACCAAAGGCAGTACACTCTGTACTAATTTTAACTATATGTTTGAAGATAGTTATTTTGAACTTCTTGATGAAAGTGCCCCTTAATAGGACTTGAAACACTATAGAATAATCACATTGCCTTGTTCCCACATGGCTTTCTACTTAAGAATTAATTGCTGACATTTTGCCTTGTCCGTATGTGCATTATGCTCTAAACATAAGGACTTTTTATAATTGAGGGAAATTGCAAGTACCCTGGCCAGCAGAGTAAATGAAAACTTATTGTAACAATGCTATAAGCCTCTGTGTTTCTCCAGGAAATTATAATACTGTCATAAAACTGAATGTCTAGAGTTTTTTTTTTTCCTTCAATGCTTCTTTGGAGCTAATGGCGATTCAAAGAGTGCCTAACAATGTTAATGTAATGGCTAATGAGATTATAGCTTTGTGACTTTCACAAATCTTTCTCTATATGTGACAAAAGTACAATTTAATTATTCTTGATATAAACTCTAATTATTTCCAGTTTCTGATAATTTCAAATACTTTCTAGCTACTCTTTAAGATATGCTGTGATATGAAATATAGTATAAGAGAGACAAATTAAAAGTGATCATACACAATTTATATTTTTAAAAGTCCATTTGTTTTAAAATTATTTAATTTTTTATGTATCATTTATATCCAATTTCACATATAAACTTTAGGGATCAAATTTATGTGTGACTTTTCAAATTCATACATCCACATACTAGATTTCACTATTGTAATGGTTGATACCTGTGTTAACTTGACAAGTTAAGGAGTTTAACTAAGTGACTCAGCAAGGGGTCAGGGCCTTACTAGGCAAGTGTCTTCATCCTGTGCCAGAAGAGGGCATAGAAGATACTGTAAGTGCTACACTTGTCCTAGGGTGGGTAGTCTGCTTACAATATAAGGGAGGCAAAGAGGCTTGTTCCCTCTTGGTTTTGTTGCTTTGCTGTGTTCTGCTGCCTTGACTGTTGTTCCCTGGCATGTCACCCAGCCTTGGAGCTAGCTAATTACAGACAGAAACCTTCACAAACTGTGAGCTAACAGAAACATTTCTTTCCTTAATTTTGGGTGTTGGGTATTTTGTCTCAAAAATGAGAGAAAGGCAACCCAGACAGCTGTCAAAGTAGTGAATATTTTTTCACTTCAAAAATATCCACTAGGCAGCATTAGGGTCATTTTTGGCTCTAATTTTTTGCCCTTTATTTATTCAAAACATTGAAATTAGTATAACAAAGAGGTAGCCACTCTTCAACAACATTTCAACATTATTCACACATAGACAGATGTGCACACAATCTAAAAGTCCATCAGTACATATAAAATAATGTAGGCTATTAATCAAAAGTAGAAATCCTTCCATTTCAACAACATGAATGAAACTTGAGAATGTTACATTCATAAAAACAAATCAGTCACAGATTAGTGTTTCCCAGAATTATGCAAATGCATCATTAAGTGGACTATTTTATGTTAGACCTCTTTAATCGGCATATTGTTAGAGGTCAATCCATTTCACTGCACAGAATTTTATTTTCCAAGCCTGCCAATAATATATTCTTCAACTTTAGTTTATTTCAAAAAACGTATTTAACTTACACTTAAAATAATATTTGTACACCCTAATTCTGGGTTGATTGTTTTTGTTTTGGTTCATTTTCTATCATTTTATTGCCATTGCATTGTTTTTTTTTTCTTTTGAGGTTTGTGCCATTGTTAACTTATTATTAATGTGCTTTCATTATTATACTTTTGATATGTGAGGTTTATAATTGATTTTCAGTTTCCTCATTTTGATTTTCCGTTCAATGAGTTTTTTAAGGAATTCATTGGCTTTCCTAGTGCAAATAACCCAGAAAATATTCAAAAGTGACAAAAAATTAAACATTATTCATTAAAGTTTTGAATTTTTCTGTGCAGAAAGGAAATTAAATTTAAAATTAAAATTAGATAACTGATAAAATCTTGATAATTTCCCATTAGTCACTTAATTTCCATTCATTTGTTATGTTCATTTCTTCACACTGTTAATTTTCTAGGATTTTTATTTCTCTGATACTTGTTGTATCCTTTAGTTATAAATTTTCTAGAATTCTGTTAATCTAAATCAAAGTTTATTTAAACTTTGGATTTTATATTTCAATTGTAGAATTTCAAATTTTTTACTTAATTCTAAACATTTTTTCAATTGTATAGTTTCCATTTCTTACTACTGAAAATATTATATCACCTTATAATGAAAATACTTACGTATTTTTATTTTTTGTTGCTATGAGATCCTTGGTTATTCTATTGTGTGAGTGGTTTTGGGTCTCCTTCTATTAAGTAAGTTTTCTGGGTCATTTGCACTTATTTGTGTTCCTAATAATTTTGAATTTCGCACTATATGTTACTGATATCATGCTGTTGAGTGTCTGGGTATTATCCTGACTACAGGCCATTTTATTTCAAAGCTAATTTGATTTCTGAGAGGATTATGTTATATATTTTTTTAAATTACAGAGGAAGTAGTGTTTAATGTTTGCTTGTTTTAGCCCTGAAGCTAAGGTGAGATATTTCTAGTCCCTCCTGTATTCAGAAGCACATGCAGAATGACAGGAATTGGGCCTGCCTTCCTCATTCTGGTAATGTGGAACACAACTGCATTCTAGCTTTCTGTGACCTCCTAGGTACTATTCTCACAGTTCTTGTATTATTGCTCATTTTGAAACTGTTGTCCCCGCATGTTTGGTTTTTTTTTTTTTTCCTATTGATGCAAAAGTTGGACATGTAGACCAATCCTACTGGAAAGTCAGATGAAGACTGCGTTATTTATGTGTTATTTTACTTACTGAGTCGCCTACTCCCCACTGCCATACCCTGTGCAGCCATTTAGTAATTTAGGACCCTGGTATCTGCACCTATGCCCCTGGTTGAGAAAACAGGAATTCTGAACATACTGGAGTTCAGGAAATGCTCTTAGGCAGATTCACAGCTCCTCAGATCTCATCTCAACATTGTGCTGATCGTGCAGATCCCTCATCAGAACCTCTCTGCCCTGAAATGTCAAACCATTATATGATGTCATTTCATCCTTTTTGCAGGTAACATAATTGTTCATGATGCCAGCGCTAGTCTGGGACTTTTCACCCCATCATCACAGAGCAAGCAAATCAGATATAGATATTTTAATTATGAAAATTTATATCTATATTATAAAGTCTCCACTTTATTACTTTATTTAAATCACCAATTATGATTTTAAACATTCAGTGTAAGAATATAGTATTGTGAACTGCTCTATGTTTTAAAATCTTTTTCAAATACTATGCTCATGGTACTGGCAATTATTCAGGATCACAAGCTAAGGCAAACATTTTCATCTTATAATTTAATCAGTCTTCTAAAATAAAGCTATGTAGGCATATACTCATTGGGTTCAACAGTCTGAAATTGCTATTTGATTATTTTTTATTGAATGATTAATTTGTGTAGGTTAGTAAAATATTTTGCTCATAAATAAGTAAATTTTAGCCACTAAGTGTAATTAACATGACTAAGGTCTTACAACTGAATATTTTGACATCCTTATGTAAATATAAACAACAACAATGCAGATATATGCGAACAGTCACTTTGCTACTTCTTTTTCAAATTTAAATGCAGAGTATATGTTAATAAAGACATTTTGTAGTGTTCTCTATGTCTAATTTAGTACTAAGTAATACAGAAGGATGAGATACTGAAAGTATTTTTATTTTCCTAAAACACACTTAAAATTACACATGTTCCTTTTTAAACACTAGAACTCATATTCTTAAATTTATTCAAAGCTTAAAATTTGTATTATAGATATTATAGCTCTATTTGTATAAATGATATTGAAAATGTTTATCATATATCACATTATATTAAATATATACTTACATATGTGAGTGGAATGAGAGAAAAAGGATGTAAAATATAGAATATATGTATGAAAATAGCTTCAAAATAATTCTTAGACAAATAGAAGGAAAATAGCTACATGTAATAACATATTTAGTGCACATATTTGGTACTATATTAATTCATTTTATATGGATTGAATTTAAATCTTCATTATTTACCATATGCCAGGTAAATGACTTTGAAGACAGGAAGTTAAATACACAGTCTTTGATGAAGTTCAACTTTATTGAAGGAAATAAAATTATATCTTATGAAATAATTAACCTACAATGAACCAATTTCAATGACACAACCAAAGGGTGAGAAAACATGTCTAGTTTTGTTTGCAAATATGCCAAAAAAAGAGGTGGGCAGAAAGAGAAAGTATGCTCAGAATGTAGAATAACATGAACAAAGCTATTGAAAATACTTTTATATAGTGGAAAAATAAAATCATAGCCGTAAACATAAAAATAATGCATTGGGAATGGTATGGAGTTTAATGATATGGTGTATTTGAAAGTCTGAATTGTTTCTCTCTGAAATAATTACACAACAAATGTCAAAGAGTCTGATTTTTAGTAATATGAACCAGGTTTTCTATTCTTTAATTTTCTCTGATATACCCTGGAGTTCGGGGCCACAGTGGCTGTGATCTATGTGCGTGATCAAGTCTAGAGAAATGAATAGAAGGTAGCAAAGAAAAAAAAATCATTAGATCATGGAGAATTAAATAAAAATTTTCTGAGCACTATTATGGATAAAGAGATTTCATAATTTGGTAAGGTCTCATGTACCTGTCTGTTAAACTTATTTTTATTTTATTTTAAAGAGAATAAAACCAAAGAGAGCACTTAGGTTGTTTCCAAGATCTGGCTATTACAAATTGTGCTGCTATAAACATGGATGCAGATATACCACTGTGGTATGATGTTTTCAGATCTTCTGGGAATATGCCTAGAAGTGGAATAGCTGGGTCAAATGGGACCTCCAGACCCAGCTTTTTGAGGAATCTCCAGACTGACCTCCACAGTGGTTGCACCAGTCTACACTCCCACCAAAGGTGCAGAAGAGTTTCTTTTTCCCCACTGCCTCTACAGCACTTGTTGTTGGTATCAGATTTTCCATCCTGGCCATTCTTTCTGGAATGAGATGGTATCTCAGTGTGGTTTTAATTTGCATTTCTCTAATGACTAATGATGATGAACGTTTTTTCATGTATTTATTTGTCATTAGTATTTGTTCATCTGAGAACTGTGTATTCATTTCAGATTCCCATTTTTGGATTGGGTCTTTGAATTTCGCGGGTCTGATATTTTTAAATTCTTTATAAATTCTAGACAGAAGTTCTTTGTCTGAGGGACAATCCATTAAGATTTTTCCCAATTTGTGGGTTTTCTTTTCAGTCTGCTGGAAATCTCTTTCGACATTCAGAAACTCTTTAATAATATATGGTCCCAGTTATTGATTCTGGGAAGTATTTCCTGTGCAGTTTGATTCTTGTTCATTAATTCTCTACCTACCCCTATATATTCAAGGTTTTTACCTAATTTGTCTTCCAACAGATTTAGTGTTTCTGTTTTAAAATCTAGTTCTTTGATCCATTTATATTTTAGTTTAGTACATGGTGATAGGCATGGATCTAGTTTTAGTCTTCTGCATACGGATAGCCAATTTTTCCAGAAACATTTGTTGAAGAGACTCATTCTTCCAGCAAAAATGTTTGGCCCCTTTATCAAAGATAAGGTGGTTGAGTGAGTTTGTGGTTGTGGTTGTATCTTCCAATCTATTCCATTGATCTTCAGGGCTATTTCTATTCCATTACAATGTTGATTTTATTACTCTAGCTTTGTAGTATAATTTCAAATAAGGGATTGTGATGCCTCCTGCCTTGCCTTTGCTGCTTAGAATCACCTTTGCTCTTCTAGGTCTCTTCTGGTTCCAGATGAATTTTAGGAGTGATTTCTCTAGATCTATGAGGTATGTTAGTGGTATTTTGATTGGGATTGCATTGAGTCTGCATAGTAATTTTGGGAGAATGGCCATTTTCACAATGTTTGTTCTTCCTATCCATGAACAAGGGATGTCTTTCCATTTTCTGAGGTCCTCTTTGATTTCTTTTTCCAGGGTATTATAATTTTCCTTGTATATCTCTTTTACATCTTTTGTGAGATTAATTCCTAAGTATTT